>CANUEP010276653.1:0-20116 GCA_947857235.1 Jatropha podagrica | reverse complement strand
AATTTATTGTTGGTGCTGTTTCTATTTCATGCTATTATAAAAACTTCCTTTCTCGTTCCTTTTTTTTTTCCTCTTTCCCCCCCCCCCCCCCCCCCAATTTTTCTCTAAGGATTTATTTTGGCACAATGCAGTGATGTTATTGGCACATATACAACACACCCAAAAAGTTTTAGATGAGGGATATTAGGTTCATGACCAAAAGCCAATTGTAATGGGGACAATTGATGATAATTTGTTAGCCTAATACGAACAAGTGCTATTGTATGAAGAATAGCATGGCCCCAAATAGAAGTTGGTAATTTTATTCTCATAAGCAATGGTCCTGCAATTAATTGGAGACATTTAATAAATGACTCTATTAGGCTATTTTGTGCATGAACATGTACTACAGGATGTTTAATAGTTATTCCAATTGATAAACAATATTCATTAAAAGAACGAGATGAGAATTCTACGACATTATCAAGGCAAATAGGTTTAGTTGGATGATCTAGAAACGAAACTCATAATCAAATTATTTGTGCAAGTAATCTCTCAGGTTGTGAGATGATAATAAGCACACATGAGACCATCTTGACGATGCATCTACTAGGACCATAAAATATCTAAATTATCCATTGGGTGGATGTATAGGTCTAGAATATCTCTATGGTTACATTCTAAAAATGCAAGTGATTCATTTCCAACTTTAGTTGGTGATGGTCTAATAATTAATTTGCCTTGATAATAAGCGGCACAAGAAAAATCGTCATTTTTAAGAATCTTCTAGTTCTTTAAATGATAGTCATATGAATTATTAATTATTATTCTCATCATTATGGATCCAGGATGTCCTAATCGATTATGCCAAAGTATGAAAATGTTTGGATTAGTAAACTCTTGGTTTACTATAGAGTGTGTCTCACTTGCACTAATTTTTGTATAGTACAAAGTCAGATGATAAAGCAGGTAGTTTTTTCAATATAAATTTCTTTCCTGAGACATTACTAGTAATGCAAAGATATTCGACATTCATTTTATCTATTGTCTCAATAGGATATCAATTTCTGCGGATATCTTTGAAACTTAGTAAATTTCTTTGAGATATGAAAGAAAATAATGCATTACGTATAACAAATTTTTTTTCCCTTAGGTAGAAATATAGTGGCTCTTCTGGAGCCTTCAATTAAATTTGTAATATCATATATTGTATTAACACTTGCTTTTTCCATAAGCAAATGAGAAAAATATTTTCTATTTTTCAATATTATATGCATAGTATAGCGCTATCAATTAGACACAGATCTTCCTCATTAAATTTTAATCCAATGAAAATTTCAAAACATCCATATTATTTTCAAAAGAAAACCGATACATAATATTAGAAATATATGAAGAAAAACTGTATATAAAATTTAACATAATAAAATAAAATATATAACATTATTTATATTATATGATAAAAGTAAAAATTTTAAAAATTATTTGATAATATTAACATAAAGCTGAATACATATAAAAATATTTAAATAATTATTTAGCAATTTTATTACCAATCAAATGATCAATCTTGTCCTTAGGGTGTTCAAAAAAAAATTGCCACATCCAGATGTGTTATATCAATCCAAGCATCATTTGATTGGCTATTTATAACTGAAAAAAATGAAAGAAAAATAATTAATGCTAGCATTGGGAAATGTAATCCACTTATTATTTTGTCTAGGCTATTTAATGAAGAGAGATACAAATTTCGAATCTCCTTAAAATCTATCAATTTTGAGTGGGGACACAAATGACATTTTACATGGCTCTATGAAGATAAACTGACCATTTATTCCTCAATAATTATTGATCAACTTGAGCCAAGGACCATTATCCTAAACTAAAAAGGCAACAAATTTGAGGTTTAAGCCTACAATTAAGGGATTTGTGCAACTTTTCCCCTCATGAATATAGAGGTTTGATTTTTTACAGTCATTTATCATTTGGCATTCAATGAGTAGCCATATTAATAGTGGTATAAAGAAGATTTTTATTTTAATTCAGTTTTATTCTTTCACATAATCATCATCTTGCTCCCATGTATAATTTTGGAAATGTCTTTAGCTTTGGAGATGAAATTGGCAGTAAATTATTTTCATTAAGAAAAAACATCATTTCTATAAAACTGATTACAACATTACTATTTGAAATACATCACTAGGTTTTTTCTTTTCTTTGCCAAGTTAAGATGTAGGAACATTTATTAGGAATTTCATTTTGCCTATAAATCATTGCTTTATAAATTTTTTTTCATGATCATTAAAACACGCGGTATTGTTGATTATTATTTGTTCAAGTTCTTAAAGACATAATTCATATAGAATAAGTTTTTGCTGAGGGCCAATAACTTTAAATTTTTGTTGGATGCTTGAAATTTTAAGACAAATGAGACTAATTGACATTCATTCGATCCGTTGGATACATAGAATAAAAATGTGAAACATATAATAATCTTATATAGCAATCATCTCTATCAGATATGGAGTTTGTGCATATCAAATTTAATTCTGCATGATAAAATATTAAAGTAAATGTTGGAAAATATGAGGGACATTAGGTTACAACCATTAAAAATATTTTTTACATGTATTTTTACAAGGTTGATGTAGAGCTAATGAAAATTAAAATATGCATTCTATAAAAATGTTCCTATTGTAATAAAAAAATTTTAGAACTAAAATAATATGTATACTTTACAGTACATAATACTATACACATAATAGTATATATAGGTTTTGATAAATTTTTATATTATTTTTGTATGTAAATGATAAAACATATTTACAATTTAATGCTTCTCAAATATAAATATCTAAAATAAAAAAATCTTATTATAAAACAAAATTATCACAAATAAAAAACAACTTCCTAAAATTTTCAATTAAAGTCAATAAAAAAATTCAAAATTCGAGAGACGTGCAGGTTCATGACTAGTATTTTATTAATTTTTTATTAGGGGTCTAATTATTCTAATGGACATATAATTAATACAATTTCGATAGGAAATATAATTTTGCAGGTGGTGTTGAAGGTTATCAGCTTGTTTATGATTTTCATGATCATATTAAGTTTGATGTACTAATTTGACTACGATCAAACCATGAGTATTGTTAACCATCAAAATTAAATTTTGAGAGTATTTAAAAATTCATTCCGCTTAGAGTAAATTTGGGGTACATATATTGGAATTAAGATAAATCCCACTAAGATAAGGATTATGGGAATTTTGTATTATCTATTAGTTAGAGTTTTCTTAGAAGTCTAATATTATTATTTAATAAATTTTATTATTGTATGTTAATAATAGTCTCCCTAAAAGGTGTTGGTCATTTATGTCCAATAAATGTTTGAATTGACGGATGGCTAAAATATGAGTTGTTTAAGTTTGAATTGTTGGACTGCTTAAATTCAAATTTGTTGATGACCGCTTAAATCCGAATATAGAGAATTGCTTATATCCGAATTAAGAAACTGTTTATGGACTGCTTAAGTCCAAATTAGAGAATTATATATGTTCGAATGGATGGACTGTCTATGGACCATTTAAGTCCAAATTAAAAAATTGCATATGTCTGAATGGATGGACTGTTTATGGATCGCTTAAGTCCAATATGGAGAATCACATATGTTCGAACGGATGGACTACTTATGGACCGCATAAGTCCAAATTGGAGAATTGCATATGTCTGAATGGATGGACTGTCTATGGACCGCTTAAGTCCAAAATGGAGAATTGCATATGTCCGAATGGATGGACTATCTATAGACTCAGAGAATCACATATGTTTGAATGGATGGACTGTCTATGGACGCTTAAGTCTAAAATGGAGAACTGCATATGTTCAAATGGATAGACTGTCTATGGACCGCTTAAGTCCAAAATGGAGAATTGCATATGTCTGAATGGATGGACAATCTATAGATTTAGAGAATCGCATATGTTCGAATGGATGGACTGTCTATGGACTCTTAAGTCCAAAATGGAGAATTGCACATGTTCGAATGGATGGACTATCTACAGACCGCTTAAGTCCAAAATGGAGAATCATATGTCCAAACGGATAGACTGTCTATGGACCGCTCAAGTCTAAATTGGAGAATTGCATATGTCCAAATGGATGGACTGTCTATGCACTGCTTAAGTCCAAAATAGAGAATCGCATATGTCTGAACGAATAGACTGTCTATGCATCGCTTAAGTCTGAATTGGAGAATTGCATATGTCTAAATGGATAGACTGTCTATGAACCGCTTAAGTCCAAGATGGAGAATCGCATATGTCTGAACGGATGGACTGTCTATGGATCGCTTAGTCTGTTAGCGAGCTGTTTGATTTAAGACGGAGAAAATTGGGCCACTTAGGCTGCTGGTAAACTGTTTTGTCCAAATATGGACTTATTAACCTCCATTTGGTTGTGTTGTCTACGCTTTTATCCCAAGCATGTAATTTAATTAGCTAATTATTACTACTACTCCAACTTATTGATAGAGATACTAAAATTTGATCAGATGCTCATTGTAATAGAGAAAAACTTATTGATGGAGATGCTAAGGCAAAAATATATCCTATATTGAATCAGACAATAGTAAGGCCTTTTCATCATTGAAATAAAATAATTATACTATAAAATAAATTTTTACCATTCTTACGCTAATCATGTTTAACTTTATTGGCCGGTAATCATAAAAACCAAAAATTATTGTTAATTCGACTTAACTAAAGAGAATATACCATTTTCTTTCAATATTTCTTGATAGACAAGCTTTCTATAGCACACGATAGAGACAAAGCAAATCCACAAAGTGTTGCAAAAATCTTGATATTTATATGTTGTGGACATGATTTAGACTATTGTTCACAAGGGTTTCAATAGTGGTTTTTGGGACATCCTACTTCTCAATCTCGAACATAATGATAATTATCATCAATGGCCAATTTTGATTGTTAACTAGTTATTATCTATATGAGGAGAGATCATTGATATTCTTTTTTTTTTTTTTTTTTTTTTTTTTTTTTATGGCCAAGTCATCGTTCATTCAACTCTCGTGTACAATATTGTAATGCTACTAACTGGGAAACAAACCAATTAATCAATTGATTAATAAAATCTACAACATAATCAAAAAAATAAAAGTTGACAAATTACTGTTTTGCTGGTGGGCCTCAAAACTTAAAACAACATGTGAAGCCTTTTAAGTTTCAGGCCCACCAACAAAATATATTAGTAATTAATCAATATCGATAAAATTTAAAGGGCTTTATTTATCTTAATATATTAATTACATAAACAAAATCTTAAAATTCATTTAATACGACTATCACTATATTATTTATTACATTTCTAACTCTAAAATTCCTGATATAGTTCTATTACTTGCTTTTACCTGGCAAAGTGCTAGCTAACTGTTAGTAATTAATTTTATATACAATTAACATGTAATGCATATCTGTTAAAATCAGTATATATATATATATATATATTACTTTGTGGTTTGCCAGATAAGTTAGTTTGTGCCTTTTTTTTAAATATACTAATTTTGTCCTTAGGTTTTAAATTTTGTTACAATATTAAGTTATTTTGACCGATTTTTAAATACTTTTTTTGAAATCAAGCAGACAACAATTGGTTCTTATAATTTGAAAAATGCAATTAATTGATCCATCTATTTTTTTAAAATAGAAGGAATATTTTCATTTTATAAGTATTTAATAAAAAATATAAAAATTAAATAAAAAAAACCTTATAGTATCGTATTAGTAAACTATATAAATATTTTAATTTATTTCTTCAAAGACTTAAATGAGACTAATTATATTTTACATAGTACAAAGTACTATACTGCAATTTTCCCTATTTAGTTATATAGTAGCCAGTCGGTTAAATTTTCTCTCTCATCGTCAAACCGAGGGGGTCCGTCTTTGGTAGAGAGGAGCCAAAACCCTAATTCGACTGAGTGCTCGTGAGTTCTCGTTAATCTCTATCTACTCAAACTTAATATATTATTGCCATTATTCAATTATTCGATCCATCGACGAAACTTCTTTGTTCTTCTTATCAATTGGTTGATTTATTTATTTATTTATTTTTGTCTGCTTTGTGCTTGATTCTTTCTCATTCATAGTTTCTGTTCTTATGATAATTTGATTAGATAACGTAACAGTGTCTTCCATTAGCAAGTAAGAAGAATTATACTTAATTCTTTATCGTTGACGTTTAATTTTAGGCAAAGATTTCGTAAATTTCTGCTTGTCGTTGTAGATTCAATCTCCCCTTTAGGGTTTTATGCCTTTTCTGTTAGCTTGAACTAATCTGCTGGATGTTGTTATCTGCAGGGTTTATTTTATATCAGACAACTGAACTGTTGGGGAATCTGTAGAATTTGTATTTCTTTTGTCATTGAGTTGTTACTCAATGCCGGGCACGCCAATTTTGCTTCTACCGGCTCCTGATGGAGATATCTCTGATATTCCTCCTTCTCAAGTGACAGAACAGAAGCTGGTTAATGAAGACGATAAAACTGCAAATGAGGAGCAGAGCAAAGCTCCAGTTGCAACCCACACAAGAACTATTGGAATCATTCATCCCCCTCCTGATATTAGGAATATTGTGGATAAAACTGCACAGTTTGTTGCCAAAAATGGACCTGAGTTTGAAAAGAGGATTATTGCCAATAATGCTAATAATGCCAAGTTTAATTTTTTGAATTCTTCGGATCCATATCATGCATACTATCAACATCGATTATCGGAATTCCGTGCCCAGAATCAATCTTCTGCTCAGCAGCCTCCTGCTCAGACGGCAGATTCTGCTGCTGTTACTGAGTCTGCTCAATCTGCTCTTACTACTGATGGTGGTGAAACTGTTGTAAAGCCTGACCTTGCTGCGCCGTTTAGACCACCTCCTCGTAAGGTTCTTGAACCCCCAGAAAGTGAGCAGTATACCATTCAACTTCCTGAGGGTATCACAGGAGAGGAACTTGATATTATTAAGCTAACAGCGCAGTTTGTGGCTCGAAATGGCCAAGCATTTTTGACTGGATTGACTAATAGGGAGATAAACAATCCCCAGTTTCATTTTTTGAAGCCAACCCACAGTATGTTCACATTTTTTACTGGACTGGCTGATGCTTATTCAAAAGTTTTGATGCCTCCAAAGGGGTTGACTGAAAAACTGAAAAAAAGTGTTGTTGACATGACAACTGTGCTTGAGCGGTGCTTGCATCGCTTGGAGTGGGAACATTCTCAAGAGCAGGCAAGACAGAAAGCTGAGGATGAAATTGAGCAGGAGAGAATTCAGATGGCCATGATCGATTGGCATGATTTCGTTGTGGTTGAGACCATAGACTTTGCTGATGATGAGGACGACGACCTGCCCCCTCCTATGACTCTTGAGGAGGTTATAAGGAGGAGCAAGATTTCAGCTATGGTTGAAGATGAAATCATTGAGCCTGGAAAGGAAGTGGAAATGGAAATGGATGAAGAAGAGATGCAACTTGTTGAAGAAGGAATGAGGGCAGCCAATCTTGAAGAGAATGATGGTGAGAAGGAACACATGAAGGTAAATGAGGAACCGGAAGAACCAATGAGAATTGTCAAGAACTGGAAGAGACCTGAGGAAAGGATTCCAACTGAAAGAGACCCAACAAAGGTTGTTGTTTCCCCTATCACTGGTGAGCTAATTCCAATTAATGAGATGTCTGAGCACATGAGGATTTCTCTAATTGACCCCAAGTACAAGGAGCAAAAGGAAAGAATGTTTGCCAAAATTCGTGAAACAACTCTTGCTCAGGATGATGAGATCTCTAGAAACATCGTGGGACTTGCACGAACCCGTCCTGATATCTTTGGCACAACTGAAGAAGAAGTTTCTAATGCTGTTAAGGCAGAGATTGAGAAGAAGAAAGATGAGCAACCGAAGCAGGTTATATGGGATGGTCACACTGGAAGCATTGGACGTACTGCAAATCAAGCCATGTCTCAGAATGTTAATGGGGAGGATCAAAGTGAAGCTGCTAATAATGATGCACGGATCCTTCCTGGTCCAGCAGCTCCTCCTCCTCCTCCTCGACCAGCTATGGCTTCAGTTCGACCTCTACCTTTACCACCAGGAGGAGCCTTAAATCTCCCTCGCATGCCTCCGCAATATTCTGCACCAACTGGTATGGCATATCCTGTACCTGGACCAAGGCCCCCAGGCATGCCTATGATGCCATCAACTCGTCCAACCCAGGCTCCAATGCCGTTAACATCTGGACAGCAACCTATTATGATGAATCGACCGTCCCCAATGCCTCCATCAATGTCTGGGAATCCACCAAACATGATTGTCCCACCGCCGCCTGGATCTCAGTTTACTCCTATGCCTATTCATCGGCCTTTTGGTCAACCTCCTATGCCTCATCCTTCTATTTCTATGGTGTTGAATGCACCGCCACCTTTGCCTCAGGGAGTACCTCCACCACCTCCACCTGATGATGCTCCTCCACCACTTCCAGAGGAGCCAGAGCCAAAGAGACAAAGGCTCGATTCTATGCTTATTCCGGAAGACCAGTTTTTGGCACAACATCCGGTATGGGAATTTCTGAATTATGCTTGTTCACAGTTTTAATTTTCTTTGGCCCAGTTATAGTCTAGTTGTGATTATATATCTATGTGGTTCTGATGACTTGATTTGTACTTTTTTTTGCAGGGACCTGTGCGTATTACTGTTTCTGTGCCAAATGTTGATGAAGGAAATCTCAGAGGGCAAGTTCTGGAGATTACAGTGCAGTCGCTGTCTGAAACTGTTGGCAGCTTAAAGGAGAAAATTGCAGGAGAGATCCAACTTCCTGCAAACAAGCAGAAACTGAGTGGAAAACCTGGTTTTCTGAAGGACAATCTGACACTGGCCTACTACAATATTGGAGCAGGAGAGGCACTGTCACTTTCTTTGAGAGAGCGTGGTGGTAGAAAAAGATGAAGGGATTCCTTGACATGGTCATTTAAGGTTTTCTTTTTTGTTCTTTTAATATTTTTATTGAACTATTGTGTTATCAGAAGGTTTTCCCACATCCTTCAGAACTTTATTTTATTGTCTTTGATGTTATGCTGGAGAGTATACTGGGTATGTATTATTAGGATAACTGTGGTATTATATTTATTTTCAAACTGTTATATCTGCACTGATAGTTGATTGATATCTCAAACAGATCTGGCATCTTGGAGAATTTTTCTTTACAGGCAAGGGAAAGTAAGAGAAGTCCTTTTCTTTAGGCAGTGGAAACCATCTGCTTATATGTAGTTGATTCTCCGGAAAATATGTGCTTCATGGTCATATTTTTGGTTTGGTTTTTTCCTTGGTGTTGAGGGCTTATGTGTTATGAATATATATTTTTTCTGATTATATTTACTTTTCTTGCTGCAAGACAGTTTCTTCATCAATGTAATGACTCGAGATTTGCCTAGCATACCACTTCATTTATTATGTCTTGTGCAGGGTTGTGCCCAAAATGGTCTTCTTTGAATAGCAGGGGGTTTTAATCTTTCCTAATGCTTTTCTTTTGTTATACAGAAAAGCTAAGTTTTTGATGGATGGTGTCTGCAAGCTAGTAGATGCTTATACTTAGAATGGCCAGGGCAGGTTGATCATTTGTTTGTTTTATTTTATCCGTTGGTGTGTTCTTTATTTGCAGAATTCTGGTGGCAGTGACCTGAACCTGCCATTTATTTTAATTTTTTGCAGCATCAATGAGGGTGGATCATTAAGCACTGGACTTATTTGATTGATGTTGCAGGATGGAGCTGATGGATTTAGCTTTACATGTCTTTTCCTGAGTTGGTTATTTTTACTTTTTTTTTATTAGCTTAGGAGATTGGCTGGTTACCACTTCCTAACTGAAAAACACCATGCTTATGATCATATGATGGTTGATTCTGAATTATCCTAATGCCCCATTTGTATATATATATTTTTGACATATCTTAAACTAAGCTGAGGCACAGGAAGTCTAGTCTCGCTCATCACATGTAGGGTCTGTTCGGCAAAATGAGATATTTTGATAGCTGTTAGTTATTTTAATAGCGTTTAGTTGATTGAGTTGCTAGCAGTTGTTTGAGTAGTGTGTAACTGTTTCAATAGTTAGTAACTGTTTGAATAATTTTAAAAAAACAAAACTTGACAAATGTTAATCTTTTATAAAATTTTATTTTAATTTTTGAAAGGAAATTTCAATGCTATGTTAGTGAATATTATAAAAAGTAGTTTTTAGTAAAAACACTAGAAGTTATTGCAGGCGGACCGCAGCTATAATATCTGAAAGGCAGCCATCCAAAGTTGACAGTTATTTCAACTCAGGAGTATATCAGTCGGTGTCACAATAGGAAAACAATAACTGCAGCAAGTTTTTGATCATCTTTCTGTTGGCTTGGCTGTTGAAATTTGTTGTTTGCTTTGAATTGCCATTTTCATCTGTTCCTCATCGACTGGAATAAAGTTGGCCTAAGTGGTCAGATAAATTCTCTACTTAGGTCTTTTTAATAGTTCTGGTAAATTCTTTTTATTTTTTCAATAGATATTTTGTTTATTCACTTTTTATCAATTGCGGCCTTCGACTGGACAACTTATCATCTTACTAACAATTTGAGTTCCACTAGCTCATCATCTATGAGTTGGTGGTGTATATTAAGAAATCAAAAGAATTGTCCCACACCGTTAAAATGTTCAACGTTTAGGATTTCTTTAACTGATCAGCAAAAGTTCTACGCAATTTATTGTATTGGCAAATGAATTTCACTAAAAAAATTGTTTGAAAATGAATTTTCATATTTTCTTAGTTTATAGTTAGAATTTATTAGTTTTGATATTCCATCGGTTCAATATATAAGTTATATAAAGTTTTTCACTAAAATTACGGAATCAATTAATTTTTTTAAATTATAATAAAATCAGTTAAATTACCCTTTATATCGTATTTTTGCTATTACTTCACATCATTATATTGTATCTATGCTCTATAATATATATAAAAGTATAAATTTGGGGAAACATTTGGTTTCCAAAGTGCCTCTTCGTATTTTAATTGATAAAAAATATTATTAAGGATAATTTAATTTTAATAACTATGTTGAGATCACGTTGTGTTTATTTTTCCATTCTAATTATTATTATTATTATTATTTTAATTTAATCCTATTCTAATTAGAAATTTATTCTATCATACCACTATATATAAATATTTAGTTTTGATTATTTTTCGTTATCAACAATTTGTTACTTTTGTTATTTTAAATTGAAATTATTAAGTTCGTAATCATATATTCATGAGATAAGTATTAACTCTTTCTATTTATAAATTAAGAGAATAGTTGTTATTTATATTTATTATAATTTAGTATATTTATATCTCATTATTTCTTTTTAAAGTTATAAATTAAAAAATAAACACAAAATATTTTTCATTGTTATAACGACCGCTTATAAGATTCTTCCGAAACTAAACTCAATCCACTGTTCAATTAAAAATATTCAAAACCGAATATTCTTATAACTAATATAAATATATAATATAATGTTCAATTGGTCTATTATACTGCATAAAACAAAACAGATACATCAATGGAAGATGACAAAATAAAATAAAAATAAAAATATCGAATGAATTATTGGGTTAACAGTGATTGGAGACTTTGATTGTCTTTGATTTTTGTTTCTCACAAGTCAAAGGTGAGAAATTATAGGATCAGACACCAATAGGAGGTGGTGATGATAACACGTTTCCATTTAGGTAAGAAGAAGACAAAAACTTATAAATGGGAATTCTTTTTTGAAGAAGGGGTAAGGAAAAAAAGATTACAGCTTTTACAAAATATTGAAATCTGAATTTATTATTTTGTAATTCTACAATTTTGCAAAGAATGATTACCTGCTATAAAATACTTGAAAATATTGGTAGGAAGAGCTATAATTTTTAGTTGGTGTCCATTAAGAAATCAAAAGAATTATCCCAAACTTTTAGGATTTCTTTAACCGGTCAGCAAAAGTTCTATGCGATGGCAAATGAATTTCATTAAAAAAATTGTTTGAAAATGAATTTTCATATTTTGTTAGTTTATAGTTAGAATTTATTAGTTTTGATATTCCATCGGTTTCAATATATAAGTTATATAAGGTTTTTCACTAAAATTAAAATTACGGAATCAATTAATTTTCTTAAATTACAATAAAATCAATCAAATTACTATTTTTGCTATTACTTCACATCCTTATATTGTATATAATATAAATAAGGATAAAATTGAAAAAAATATATCATTTATTACTTTTTAATATATTCAAAATGTTTTATATTGTAGGATAAAATAATCACACTAAAAGAATTATATTTTGAGTAGAGGAAGTAATAATTTCATTTCCAAGTCTAACAATTTAATGTGAGATCCTTAAAAATGATAGAATTGGCACAACTATAATGAATTTTAAATAAATGATGCTTATAAATTGAAATATAAAGAATATATGTGTGTAGATATATATATACACACACATTAGTATTTTATTTATTAGTCATTATATTAACATCAATTTTATATAAAATTTTATTTTAGTGTTATAAAAATTTAGCAAATATAAAAGAAAAATTATAAAAAATAAAAAATAAATATAAATTACAAGCAAAAAAAGAGCGTCAACAACGTGCAATACATGTCATGTAAAGGATCAGTCTAAATATATTTATAGTCTTAAAAATTTAAAATTTTAATATTTTTAACTTATTTGCGATATTTCAAATTATAATCAAATATATGAAAATGAGTTATTAAAAAATATATATTTTCCTCAAATACATGGAACTTGCATGATATAATCAAATATATGAAAATGAGTTATTTGAAAAAAAAAATAAATAAATATTTTCCTCAAATAGATGGAACTTACATAAATATCATCAAATAATTTAAAATTAACAATTTCTGAAAATTTTAGTTCGCATTATTCATCAAAAAAAAAAAAAAATCTCAATGTTAGATTGTGCAATAAAAGAAGCTTAGTTTTTGTCTATGTTATATCAAATGGAATAGCATACTTATTGAGATGGAAGCTTTTCTTTTAAATTTTTTTTGAAGATAAATAAAAGTGATTAAATTGAAACTATTAAAATTTGTTTTAAAAATATCTTTTGAATTTATGGATTTTATTTTACAATTAAACCATAAAATATATAATTTCATGGATTTTAGATTTTAGATTCGTAGTCAAATCTAAAGCCTTATGACTAAAAAATTTCAATTTTTTTTAACAAAAAAAAAGGACTATTAGACGTATTAGTTATTATTTCCGTCGATTTGAACCACCAATTAAATATTAACGTCCCAATTTGAGATATCTCATAGAGTGAGAACTGATAGGAAACTCTGTCCCCTTTTAGCAAGATCACGGTGTTCGGCGTAATAGCAAAAGCCTGATCTGAGAAAATCCCCCTTAAATAAATCAAGCTCCTGAATATTCATTTATTCCTAGTTATCTTAATATTTATTTTGCACAGTAAATAAACTTTGAACTCGATCCAGTTATTATAAAGAGTCTGATGTGTATAGTTGCATACTACAGAAAAAAAAAAAAGATTTGAAAACTAAAAAGAATATAATAATAATGAAAAAGCCAATGTGGACCCAAAGAAAATATCCCTACATCAGCTGCCAATCAAAATTGAATATGCAGATAAGCTCTTATATCCATTTGCAATCGCCTTTGTGTGTTTATGAGAGAGAGAGGGATGGCAGAAACTGCGCATTTGTTGTCAAGTAGAAGCATTCCAAGATTTTACCCAACAAAGCAAAAATCCCACAAGTTTCTGTTTCATACTTCTAAAACAGTTGTTGTCTCAAGAAGAAAAGATTTCACACTGGTAATACTATTTAATTTGTTTTTCAATTTGGCATATCACTTCAGCTACTGCCCAATTGGCCATTGTTAATTTCTTGGACAAAGGGGGACTGAAAAATAATTAAATTTATTATAATGCACAGAAATTCCTAGTTATGAGCATTTCTGCGTTTCTGTTTTGCCATGTCTGTTCTGGTTTCCATGCTAGATCTGTTCAATTACTTAATCTCATACCTTAGAACATGTTTGATTCAATTATTTGTCTTCTCCTATTGTTCAACTTTGTGTTTATAACTGGAGATTTGAGCTTTGTTTGATGACAGATAACAAAAAAGAGTTACAAATACCCCCGGCGTTTGATAATTATATCAACCGCAGATGGGAGATGGCATGGAAACTGGACTTGTGAATACTTACTCTCCCTTCGAGACCTACATTTACAAGATTTGATTGAAGACGAACAAAAAGATGCTGACATTTCTATCAATCTCACTATCCAAAAGGTCATTTTTCTCTACTTCACTACTTAACTTATATTTTGGATTAATGCCAAATTGAAGAAAAATATTTGTCCACACTGTGTGTTTATCCATTCTTTATTTTGGATTAATGCCTCCTAACCTTCAATTCTTGCTCCGCCATTGGTGCAAGTAAGTAAAGTTTTTCCCTCTATTATGTATTACTTCAGAATCAGCCCATATGGTCCATATAATTTTTGTCTTCCCTCTTACTAGCATGCTAGCTTTGGTTTATCGGTGGATGGAAGAATCATCACATCCTTCACTAGAAAATGTAGCAATTGCTCTTCTCCATATTGCAGAGAGGTACGGTATCTAATTAGACTCTAATCATATATATGTAGTCCAGATAACAACATTTAAGAATCTTTAATTAATATTTTCAACACAACACTTTCTCAACAGCAATACATAATTAACAGAAGTTCGCTTTTCTTATTCTTAATGACAGATTGATACCAATTTTAACGTGTGGGTTCTTCCATCCAAAAAGGACAATGATGCAGTCCAACTACCCGAAATTGGCGGAGATGATCCATCATTAAGTCTCTAAGCTCTGTTTATGTCTTTCTCTGTTCATCTCTGAAACATGAAAATAATACAGTTAGTTAGTTATTAATTGTGCAGGTTATTTATGTGAAGCCAGGACATGAAGCGAATCTTGATTCATTAATACAAGACACAATAAGGCTTACCACTTCAGCCAAAGTACAGACCAGCAACGGTTTGATTGTTATAAACTACACTTTATATGACACAAGTTTAACTTTCCTATTCTGCAGGATACTTGCTCAGAATCATGTGAGAAATCTGAATCCACATTCCAATGTAAGTTGTTATAAGTTAATGGTAATACAATATACTATTTGTCGCAGATACTAAGATACAAACCGACAGAATAAACTCCGGTTGGCAAATACTGAGATGCAAAATTTGTTTACTATTTGTCGCAGATGATGGTGGAAACAATGCGGCTTTGGTTGATAAAAGGTGGGCCAAACTCTTGGAGTTGAAGAATGCAACAACATGAGAATTGGGAAACTCTCACAAATATAAGAAATTAAATACCTTGTAACATATATAAGATAAAGGATTAGTATTAGGATAATGATACATTTATCATAGCCTAGATACCTAGAATCTGAATCAGGTTGTTCGAGCATTACGGACAAACCTTGCAAAGCATCTTCTTCCTAGCAGGGTTTTTTTCACTTTCTACCTCTGCAACACCAAATGCGTGCTTCAATTTTTCTTGCTTTTCATCTATTTATTTCTACATATAACGCTTGCTATATGTCTATTTTTTTAATTATTTTAAATAAGTTCAATGGTTAAATTCAATTAAAAAGTGAAATCGAATCTTTTTATTTATTTTATATAAATTAAAGGGTTAAATTAGACAAAAAAAAAAAAAATCAAATATGACTTTTTTTATTGTTTTGAATAAATTTAGAGATCAAATTAGCCTTTATTTCAAAAATTAAACCACTTGATGAGGGTTATAATTTGCTATTGGAGTTTCCTTAAAAAGATATAATTTAATCATTAACTTACCATCGATTTAAATTAGGTTATTAAGGATTTTGTTGTACTGGGAGGTTGAGTGATGCTATCAAAGAGAAACAACTATAATGGAGAGAGAGACACACTGTGGGGCAAGGGGGAAAGAAAGGGAAATGAGAGCAAAAAGTAAGAAAGGGCTATGCCGGAATATATAATTTTATTTCTGAATTTTATTATTTTAATTTTGTAATATTCTCAATTTTTATTTTAATTTATTAATTAAATACTTAATAAATAGTTGAAAACGGGAAAGTATACTATCAATTAAATACTTAATGAATAGTTAAAAAATGTGAAAGACCCTGAAATTTTAGGTAATTGCTATTGTACAGAACTTAAAAATTTTATACCTACGTAGAACTGTCGTTTTATGCCATGTGCAAATGTTAACTCAGTATTGTAGATAGATTATTCAGGTTATATATAATTTTTTTTATTTTATCAAAATTCTCTTCTTCTTTTAGCATTTAGGATAACTTTCTTTTCTTATATGGAAAAAATGAAATCCTTATACATTATTATACTTAAAAATAAAGTATTTATAAGTGATCTGAAAATATTGGATTAAAAATATTTTTTTTTCAAAAAAATAAAAATGAAAATTTTATGTCATAAATCTATGTGAAATATTTACACTATTATATGTAAAATTACATTATTATCATAATAAAAATAATTTTGGATAATTATTTTATAAAATTCATAAATAATTCTAAAACCATATTAAAAAATTTATAAATTTAAATTATAAAGCTTGTAATTAATTTTGATATAAAAAAGAGTTTAGATTATATTTCGAAGGTAATTGATTATAATTTTTACGAATTGTATAACAAAATTTAATATTTTGGATGTTTTCTTTGACACTGCAAATTAAGAGATAAAATTAACATGGTACAAAATTAAGTAATATTTACAATTGAAAAAAAAAAAACATTTTTTTAAAATGGAATAATACACTTTATAATTTGTAGGTTACAAACATAATTTTGATATATAAATTAAAATTTGGGTTATATTTTGAATATAAAAAATAAAATTCAACTTGAACAATGTGTATTTATGCATTAAGATAAAAAAAATAATATTAAAACATTAATTATAATTGAGTGATAGGACAAAAGTTGTTTTCAACTTCTTTTGGACCAGTTCAACACAAGAAATTACAATAAAATTAAAAATAATTGAAAGAATTATCAAAAGAAATAAGAAGACAGAATAGAAATGTGATAATATAATATCTTATTGTATTTTAAATCAAAATTATTAATTTTTGTGGAACCCATTTTAACTTTTAAATTAACTTAATCTGAATTATTTAAACCACGAAAATACATGATTTTAAATTATTTTAAATATTATATTACGGCAACATGGGTTTTATGGACTTAGGAGTTTTTTATTTATTGGCAGAAAAACTGTTTTTATTTTTCCATAGTTAATTAAAAGGCAATGAAAATGAAAATTGTCGTTTCCATCAACAAACATCGAAAAAAAAGATATTATTAAGTCAAAGTCAAGTCAAGTGACATTTTGGCCACACAAGACTTAAGTAAATATCAAATAAACAAAAGAAAAGTCTAACTGCAATAAGTGACAGGGCCGTGTAGGAAGGGACATGGTCATGCTGATTTCTAAGGGTGCAAATAATGGTGGAGGAGAGTCAATTGAGGAATTTTCACTTATATTATATATTTACATTCATACCTCTAGCTACGATATTAATTTCATTCTTGATTACAATATACCCATTAGAGAAATTAGCGTATGGATTCGTTTATGCAAAGTTGACTTGTTGATCAATTGAGAAATTTATAAAACAAAATTGTCTCATTGGCTACTCCATTACGTCACAATTACAAAATAAAATCAATAGTTCAGTGTTCCCAACATCCAAAAATTAGAATATTGATTAGTATACTACTCATTTTGGACCTCACAATACATAAAGATGTTGACTATAAATAAGCTTGAGAGGTTTTAAGGAAAATAACGTCATAAGAACAAAAGTAAATGGAGTTGAAGTGGTTACTGATATGTTTGATCCTTTGGGTTCAAATCCAAGGAAATAATGGTTGCTTTGAAGAAGAGAGACTAGCTCTCTTACGATTCAAGGCATCCCTTGAATCCTCCCATGAGCATGTTTCCAAGTTTCCAATTCTCCCTTCATGGATTGATGAACCAGAAAATAACTGTTGCGAATGGGAGAGAGTCTCTTGCGATTCTACTGCAGCTCATGTCATTCATCTGTCTCTCGACAATATATGGAACTACGATGAAAGAAGGTATGAATTCTATTATGACCATAACATTTATGATCTAAACGTGTCCATTTTCCAGCATTTTAAGGAGCTTAGAAGCCTCAACTTGTCCTACAATCGTTTCGGTGCTTATGTTGACAAAGAAGGTATCCCACTCCTTTACCTTAATTCTCTATATCTATAATAGTTTTTTCTTTTTTCAAACATGAAATTAAATAGCAACTTGGAATATAAAATGTTAAGTTAGCTATTGGAGGAAATAAATACACTTCCTCTGTTTCAAAGTAAATATCATTTTTTACTTGGCACATGGAATAAGGAATGCAATTAATGTAAAACTTTATAAAATGACTATTAGTTTCAAAATCAATTTACTTTCTTTTTTCATTTTTCCTGAGTTATATATTATTTTATTAATTCCCTATATATTATTTAGTTTAGTATATAATTGCAGGTGTTGTTGTAGTTCAACTCCCTAAATTAATATTGAACCAATATTTTAGTTTCCTATATTATTTAATAATTTATTATATCATAGACTATACATTTAACTAATATTTATAAGTCCATTATTGATAAAGACTTATGTACATTAGTTATGCATATGAAGTTATTATAATAATCAATATTCTCTATTTATATGAAGTTTTGTACAAAACAACATGAACATGACTAAGGAAGAAAACCAAATTCTATAGATACTCAACATGAATAAATTTCAAATTAGCTTTAAAAATAAATTGCATGGATTAGAGCTATCTAAATTGCAAAACTTGCAAGTGTTGGATTTAAGTGATAATGGAATATTCAAATAGTGAATTTTGTTCCTGTAGGGGAGTGACTAGTGGTCAAAGTCACTTGGGTGCTAGAGTTCGTGTCCCGGCCCTTCGTAGGCGCCTCGAATCGTGAGTAGCTTCGAGGAGGAAAAATGTCGAGATCTTCCGGCGTTAGTGCTTTAGAGAAGCGGGTGGAAGAGCTTGCTGCTTTATTAGAAAAGCATGTTGTTGTAGGGGAGCCTATAGTTACCCCGGATTGGCTAGAGGCCAAAAAGCGCATTGAGGCGCTAGAGATAAAAGCGGTGGAAATGCAGACCACGCTCTCTGAATTGAATCACTCGATTAACGCCCTGCGTCTCACCTCGACCACTGCAGATGGTGAGGTAGGAGACGAGGAGTGAGGTCCTGCCCCGGCCACTCAGGGTGGTGAGGCAGGATTCGAAGAAAGAATAAATGACCTTGAGACTCAAGTCAAGACCTTGGGATGATTGCCCAAAGAATTGGATGTAGCCCACAATGAATTCTGCAATTACATAAAGCCTATGGTTGATGAAGCGACGGGGAAGGTGAACGAATTCAACCTTGAGTTGTCGAAGCTTTCGGAGAGTATAAAGGACTACGAAGCCGTCAAGGAAAAAGTTGACCTGATTTCGATGGCTACCAGGAACGCTGAAGTCCAACCTCCGAGGAGTGGAAAGTTGAAGATTCCGGAACCTCCACCCTTTAAAGGTGTGCGAGATGCGCGCATGGTAGACAACTTTATCTTTGACCTGGAAACTTACTTCAAAGCCACGCACACCACTTCAGATGAGGAGAAATTAAGCCTCGTCCCCATGTTCCTAGCAAAAGATGGTAAGCTGTGGTGGCGCACCAAGGTTGAAGAGATGCAAAGCGGCCAACTCACCATGGGCACCTGGGAAGAATTTTACCAGGTATTGAAATCGGCATTCTACCCCGAGAGAATAGCCTATAACGCTCGGGTGAAGCTGGGAAGGATTCAGCATACGGGTTCCATCCCTGAGTATATACGAAGATTTGCCCAAGGCTTGCTGGAGATTAAGACCATGAGTAAAGACGATCAACTCTACTTCTTCATGCAAGGACTACAACCTTGG
>CANUEP010276493.1:0-101673 GCA_947857235.1 Jatropha podagrica | reverse complement strand
GTTTTTTTTTTTTTTTTTTTTTTTTTTTTTTTTTTTTTTTTAATCAAAGGCTTATTTGGATGGAGAAAATATAATGCTTAGGAATGTTGAAATGAGTTAATTTGAATTCTATTGAAATTCAGTTTTCTACGGAGTTGCTTTCTCATGATTTGTTGCCTTTACTTGGTGTCTATTTGGCAGGTTGAAAACCAAGAAGGGGTTGCGAATTTTGATGATATCTTAGCGAATTCAGATGCATTTATGGTGGCACGTGGTGACCTTGGAATGGAAATTCCGATCGAAAAGATTTTTCTAGCACAAAAGGTGATGATCTACAAGTGCAATATTCAAGGAAAACCAGTTGTCACTGCAACCCAGATGTTGGAGTCAATGATCAAATCCCCCCGACCAACTAGAGCTGAAGCCACTGATGTTGCCAATGCAGTTCTTGATGGTACTGACTGTGTGATGCTGAGTGGTGAAACAGCAGCTGGAGCATATCCGGAAGTTGCTGTTCGAACAATGGCAAAAATATGTTTAGAAGCAGAAAGCACACTTGATCACAGCGATATTTTCAAAAGAATTATGGAACACTCGCCTGTGCCCATGAGCCCATTAGAGAGTCTGGCTTCTTCAGCTGTCAGAACTGCTAATTCAGCTAGAGCATCTCTCATATTAGTACTAACAAGGGGAGGAAGTACTGCAAAACTAGTGGCTAAATACAGACCTGGCATGCCAATTTTATCTGTTATAGTACCTGAGATTAAGACTGATTCCTTTGATTGGTCATGCAGCGATGAAGCTCCAGCAAGGCATAGCCTTATTTTTCGCGGTTTGGTACCTGTTCTATATGCAGGATCTGCTAGGGCTTCTCATGAGGAGACAACAGAAGAAGCTTTGGATTTTTCCATTCAACATGCCAAGGCTAAAGGACTATGCAAGAATGGGGATTCTGTGGTGGCTCTGCATCGAGTTGGAACTGCATCCATAATCAAGATCATAACTATTAAGTGATGATCAAATTGGCAGCTGACTTTTTGTTCCACTCTCTTATTTTGAGCCTTCCAGTAAACTGAGGATGAAGGCAATGTGGTATTGATGTTGCCCACTTGTCTTTATCCTTTTTTTGTTTCCTTTTTCCCTTTCTCTTTCCCTTTCCCTTTTTTTTCCCTGTTCCGAGAATTAACCTCAATAACGATTAATACTATTTTGATGGGATAAGTCAAAATTTTTTTGTCATGCAAGTTACTTTGCTGCCTTCTAACTTCGCAAATCCAATTTTCCGAGTATTTTCACACACGCAGCATATGTTGTAGGAATAACAAAATCCCACCAAGATTCTGAAATTTCCATTCCAACGCAATTGACTTGGATATTAAACAAATCAACAAATTAGACGATGAACCATTGTCTTCAGGAAGACAAATTGACATTAATTCAGCCCACAAAAACAAATAATTCAAGCAAATTTATTAAACAAAGACTAATTCGCATTGGTCTAGTTTCTGTATGTCAAGGCAAAAAGAAAATTGGGGTTTAGCGTTTGATTTCCTGGTAAATTTGAAATATTCCACTTTTCACAGAGGATGTTTAATCAAAGCTGAAAGCTAACGCAACTTACAAAAACGACGCCGAGCAGCTTGTAAATTCACGAGGCGATCTATAGGTCCATTCAACTTGAAGGACTTGCAGCACCTATAAAAACGACATGGCGACGTTTATAACGGTCGTCCAAACTGTTAGGCAGGTCAACCTTGTTTCGGGGAGATTAGTTTGACAAATTTTTTGCTTGTGTGTTGAACGGCAATCAGTTTTTTGTCTGTTTAATTTGAAGAATATGCTGTACACATTAAAGGGAATGATTCCCATTACTATTTTTGTCTAAATTTCTAGAAGTTTGTGTCGTTTTCCGTCTACTTCGAGATGACAGGTTAGCTTTAAAATGGAGTAGCTTGGCTTGTCGTCCAATAATCCTTTCAAGGATCTTTCAATTTTCTTACTAATATTGTGAATATTGGTAAATGTTTTCACGGAGATCCAACTCTTCAGAATTGAATGTTTTTACATTGGTGCGCGTAGTGGTAAATGTTTTCAGAATTAATTGATGCTAACCCGGCTTGTCCTCGAAGGTGACCCTCAATTGGCGGGCACACACTCCATAACCTATATTACCTTTCAAAGCTACTTCTTTGTTCTGTAATTGATAAAAGCAGCGTTTTTAACTTGAGCGAACCAATCGTTTGCAATTATACTAATTTCTCAGGAATCAATATTTTCCTAGCAGCCTTCATTCTCGTATCAACATTACGACTTTTTTTTCTATCGAATTATAAATTATCATACATCAAGAATACCACATCCATCAATATTTAACTCGAAGTAATGCAAACTGCAAACATTTGCAGTCCATTAAATAAATACCAGGCTCTAAAAAAAAAAATAAAAAGAATAACCAATGAAGAAATTTGACAAAGTTTTCGGCATTTTAGAAAGGGCAATTAATCCATTTCAGAAGCTCTTCAAAACAAAGATGCATTGCCCGTTGGACCTAGAGATAGCCTATCCAATCAGAGTGCACCACATGCCAAACTCTATCAGTCTGCCTGCTTGGTAGGCTTAAATATATAGACATTGCACCATATTCAGACCTCTGATGGACCTGCAGATACCATCCTCAGCTTAATATTGCATAATGGACTCAGATACTGTCTTCTCAAATCTTAAAACTAGTAAAATCGGAAGAACCTTGAGCATTGCCATTGCACTCTTGCAGAAAAACTGTTCGTGCTGCTCTTATAACTTGGAGTTTGATCGCTGTCATTTTGGGGGAAAAATGGCAAGAATCAAAAACTGTACAAGTACCACCCCTGCACTCAACTGACCTCATCAACGAAATCAACCTCAAAACAGCAACACTATGGTGAGGGACCGGTACTGCAAAAATACAATAACCTAATTTAAACAATCAGATGCTCGCCTCCAGCATTCTCCTCCTGCAAGGGCTAAAACTAATTAGATCATATACAAACTAGCACACCACCAAGCACTGTAAAAATTCACACAATTAATAGGTACATACACTTTGACTTTTGTTTTGCTTTTCGAATTTAGAAATTGCTATATGCAGTTCATGCATGAAAGTATTTGCAATGACAGCCATTAATTAAGAAGATACTTATTAATCAATCCCACAACTAATGTCCCATGATTGACCCATGAGTAGTGACAGAGGTTTTCCTAAGCAGATAATGCAGCTTTAAAAATGAAGATATATGCAATTCATATAAACCAAGAACCATGATTCTAAACCCATTCCATTTCCAACATAACAGCAAATTGGTTGGATCATTTAAACTCCAAAGTGACTAACTTAAAATGCAGGGAACATATGTATCACTCAAACCGATAATCGCAATTAGGAACACATTTATCTAAAATATCAGAATAAAGCCACCAGTAAAATTGCTACCTATTCCAAATCACCTGCCCTGCATGTATCAACATAAGATCATCACTATGATTGACAGCCATCATGATTAGGTTTGGAATCTTGAATGCTTTCATCCCTCCACAATGAAGGGAAAAGATAAGACTTCCTCAATGAAGAGACAAATATATGATATTGATCAGAACAGATTCCATAAATTACTTATACCAAGAACTTTCAATAAGCAGACAAAGCACCATCACAAGTTCCACTGGAGTGGTTAAGTGTATTCATATTAGAGGACTGCAGATACAACCCATAAATTTATAATAAGATGAGAGAAATGCCAAAACATTCAATGAATGAAAGGAGCACTTAAAAACCCAAGATCAACTAACAGAATGAAATCAGGGTAGTGTTTGCATTTTCAAAAGTTATTAGGATAATATAGTCTTTTACTGGTCAAGGATAATTTTAAAGTAGATAATCAAAAGTAAATAGTACCTCACTTATAACTCTTGACTTATTTTAAGTAATTTTTTCTAACTTAAAGGCCAAATCAAACATTATCCTATTGATGACTTTTTACTTAAAAACAGATTTAACTAACTTATAAACCAAACCAAACCAAACCAAACCAAACATCCTCTTAATTGGGTTCATGTGGCAGTTTTATGCCAAACTAGAAAAGTTCACGATGTAGTTTCGCAATTCCATTCAAAAAACAAACAACACTCTTCACATTTCAAAAAACCAACAGAAATTGACAATAATCAGCAGCTAGGCTTGATAAATTCAGGCAAAAAAATTGCTAAGGCGACTGCAATTTTATGATGCTTGCAGTAGACATAACCCCATACTTCTGAGAACGACATCTCAATATCAACGAGTTCTAGAGTGGATCACATCCCCAAAGAAACTAAATACACCATTTCTCTACAATGTCTCAACAGAAAACACATACACATACATTGCCTTCACAGGACCACATAAGCATATGATGCTATTGAAAGTAAAGTTTCAATTTATTAAACCCTTTGACAATTATGTTTATGAAGTTTTTGTCAAATTCCTCAACCAAATTAGAAATAGCTTAAAGAAGGGTAATGTCATAAGAAATGAAAAAAAGATAAGATGCATTCACAAATGCTCACATCCATGGTCTGGAAAGATCTGTTCAAGGACATCTTCAGCTGAGGAACTTCAGGGCTAGAAGCAGATCCATTGTCAAGAAGACAGGAATTTTGATCCTACAAACAAATAATAGAATCATATAAATGCATATTAGATTACTGATCTCCAGATACAAGAAACAAGATTCCATGACCAAAAGCATAGAGAAGCACAGAACTTCAATAAGTATACAGATGCATGGATATGATCTATAATGCAAATATCTGTGAATACCAAAGTTGCACATGCATATAATGTTTCACACTCTGCCATACAATATTAGAAATATGCTTATAGTCTGTTTACTTTATCCTCTATAGTTTACAATTCTACTGTACGCAGTCATCAGTGCACATCATGTCAGAATGTAAACAAGGACTATTTAGATTTTGAACACTATTTACAGTCTTCTAATCTACAAATACAAATTAGTAACAAGCTCAATGGGTGGTGTATTCCAATTCAGGTGATCAAGCCAATTCAGGCCCTAGGCCCTTCATGGTATATTCCAGAAGGAGCAAATCCACAGGTGGCAGCAGTAGAATTGCTGACACAAAGATTGCAGATCAAGGAATTATTCCACATAAGCCAAGTTCGTTATGGGCTGGCTATTTAAGGAAGCATTGGGAAAGGGGCACGGCACCTTTTGGGGAAGATATTATTTTGTTTTTTTGGGGAAGAATATCTGCAGCAGCAATCAGTCCTGGGGGTTGCTTGCAACCAATTTTGTCTTCATCTTATTGTTTTTCAATATCAGTATTCACTCTACTTCTTTCTTCCTTTATTTCATATAGTTATCTTCATACAGCAGTTGTAATTATTCACTGCAATCAATACAAGTCTTCTCCAATCATTTTTTCGGTTCATCCTTTTTGTGTTGGCTCTAGATTTCTCGTTTGGCATTTTCTTAACTCTAACAAGATCTTTCAAATCCAACAACCAAACAGGTGTACACACAAACACATTGTACTTTCAGTTAACTTTTCAATTTTGTCCAATGTGAGAATGCAAGGGAAAGAAAGAGGCTTCAGGTATAAAAACAAAAAAGTAACAATCTGTTTAATTTGATATAAGAAAGGAAGGAAGAGATGTCCCTTATGGCATGGAGAGAAATGAAAGGATTGCTTCTCTTCATTTTCCACTTTACCAGAACACCACCAAATTTGTGCCTAGATCTGTCGGAAGAGGGCAAAATCTATAATATCTTCCAACCCATTGTTCCTCCCAATATTTCCTAATCCAATTTTAATAGATTAGTTCTGGTTCCAGAAGACAAGGAAGTGCTAATTTCGTGCTTCCTTCCTTTGGTGCATTTTTGCCCAAACAAACGGAAAGAAAGTTCCTTATTCTTTCTATCTCTCTTCTCCAAGCAGTTTTGCCCTTCATCCCTCCCTCAAACCAAATGCAGTGTGTTATGTTTGTCTATGGCAAGGCAATAGTAAAATTTTCAGTAGAAGTAATAGTATCTACATAAAACTACGGAATCCATAACCTAGAAC
Organism: Jatropha podagrica; assembly: GCA_947857235.1. Classification (NCBI taxonomy): domain Eukaryota; kingdom Viridiplantae; phylum Streptophyta; class Magnoliopsida; order Malpighiales; family Euphorbiaceae; genus Jatropha; species Jatropha podagrica. Next base: position 95,595 of record CANUEP010276493.1, on the reverse strand, counting down.
AGAAACCAAACTCAGGAAAATTATCTTGGGCATATTAAACGGAAAAGAGTTATATGCAAGCAAAATATTTCATACCACATGCAAATGTCTGTTGCTCCGACCGTCTTCAAATAGAGATGAGAAGTAAGCTGGATCATAAATGGAGCCCCCTAAAGCAACATCAGAATCTGAGCATTCTCTAACTGCAGCAGGAGTTACTGGACTCAGGAAACTATGTCTTAAATCAAAATCTGCTTCCCGAGGTGCTGTACTTTCGCCATAAGAAACTCCCAATCTGTAAATCTGAATCCACAACAATGAGGATGATAACCTCACAGAAAACCCAACAATTTGCATCGCCAAAGTGAGTTTCACTGAAAATATAAAGAAAGGTCCATATCTCTCCGAAGAAATGTTCCTGTGGACAAAAGTAATGCTTTTAGTTAAGATATGTTGAACAGTTCATCAACTTAAAGGAACAAAGAGAGTGTACCCACGTAGTTTCTGCAATGCCCTAATATTAATAAGATAAAACAAACCTATTTCACATTTAGTAATGATCCTAAAGGAAAGGGGCTAATATAACTTGACCTCAATTCCCTCCAAGTAATCAAAAATTTTCTTTTAGACAACAATCTTATATCATAGAATGCATATAAGAGGTAAAAAGTCAGTTTATTAGGATGTGATGTGTGAATCTGAAAACGAGATGAAAGCCTATTAGTTTGAGAAGTTGGAAAATACCAATTCCCAAGAGAGAATTTACTAAAGGTAACATCGATTCTCTACAATGTCAATGCTACAGTTTAATGAACACACCCAGTATAAAAAAAAAAAAAAAAGGTACAAGAAAGAAGCAGATGGGAAAATTGACAAAGCTGAAAAAGCAGCAGCACAGACATGGATAAGTTTGTTCGTATATATCTAATAAAACACAATATAAATAAAAATATCACATACAGTAAGGAAAAGGAAGTAAACAAAAACAAAAACAAGTACCAAATATCATGAGTGAAGAGAATGAACCAAAAAATGTCAAGCAAAATAGCACAGAAGAGAAGAACAGCGTAGGTACGACCCAAACTCTGACTGCTACTCTCGATGGCGACCAGAGCAAACAATGCGATTGCCAAATTGATCAGCAAAACACCATTGAACAATGCACCTAGCGATCCAATTAATGCGCAACCAATCTATAGATAACAAATCAAATCCATTTCTCGATTAAATTAATCCCTAATTATAACAATAATGACAGTGATTAGAGCCATTATCCATAATTGAAAACAATTAATCTAATTATAGTAACGTATAGACGGAGAAAATAAAAAAGAGATGCTAATACCTGAATATAAATGAGGATGACAGCCAGGTATTGAAGCCTATCATAATCGCGAAGCCAATTCTGTATTCGATCTTTCAATACACCACAAAACATCATACGCTATGATCTTCCGGAGTCCCTATTATTATTATTCACCTTTGTTTTTTTTTTTCGTTTTGTTTTCCTTCACTTTCTTTGCTACCAAACAAAATAAAACCAGATGGACAGATCGAAACGGCGGGACAGGAACTACATGACACGGGTGGCGGTTTTTACTTTGGTAGCAGTCGCTGCTGCTAAATCAAATCAATTACGTTATTGTTAAGAGGGATTTCTTAAAATCAGGTCACCTGTATCTCTATGGATGTTGCCACGTTCTCCTCACGTGATACGATTAGTGCCCTTCATTAGTGTTCCGTTTCTCTTTGAACTTTTTGACCATTAGGTGTGAAGTGAACTGTAATGTAATGCCAACACTTCGCGGCGTAACCCAATCAAGGAAGGCATATGCTTACACTGCGCCCTGAAACTGGCATTACTATACGCTCGGCCAGGCCGGTCAACCTTATTTGTTTATTTTATTTATTTCTTCTCCTAATAATGTTTATAATAAATAATAAATTACCTTTGAAAATAATAAAATATATCTTTTTAAAAACATAATTTAGTAATAATAATATCAAGTATTATAAATATTTAATGACATCACACATAAATTAACATAAATAACTTAAAAAATAATAAAACATTATTAAAAATATTATGACTTTTTTGAAAAATCTTATAAATTATGGTTGTGTACTATTAAATTATAATCAACAATTAATTTTGTTAAATATCTCATCAATTTGAATTTTAAAATTATTTTAATTTGACTTTTTTATGAATTTATAGGTATGTACTTCATAGATAAGATAATATTTACTTTATTATATATACATGTTTAGTTTGACTTTCATTTCCGTAGAGTAAGAAAATCTAATTAATATAGTTAATTTATATTTTTATTTAGTTATTTTTTTAAAATATCACTCTACAATATTAAAAGATATATATACAACTAGGTTATAGATTTACATTAAATAGAGATATACCTACAAAATTAAACAATAGTGATTTAAAAAAAAAGGATTATAATTTAGGATAAACGAAAAGGAAATGTGATCTTATATATATATATATATATATATATATATATATATATTTTTTTTTTTTTTTTTCTTTTTATGGAATGGTTTAATATTTTGCTTCACACGCTTGAGTGAATTTATATTTAAAAAAAAAAGATCTTTATAACGATGCCGTTTTTGCAATTTTTTAAACCCGGCTGTGGAATGACCGGCCGCTCATTGCGTTTCGTTAAAAAGCTAAACGCCCAGGATGAAAATTTTTTTTCCCGTCTCAAAAAGAAACGTTTCAACTTAATGGGGGAATTTTCTGCTCCACAAACTCTTTTTACGCCTCAGACAGGAAACTTTTCCATTGTCTATGAAGGACAGAATTTTACACCAATCAACCTGGAGGTATATCTTTGAAGTTTGAACTACTATGGAAAGCAGAAGAGAACAATACCTTTAACTATTAAGTTAAGGTCTGAAGAAAATAGCAGAGTCGACTAATATAGAGACTAGAGTAAAGTTCAGTGTTTAGAAACGTCTTTGTTTGCTAGGCGTAGTCCCCCCCAACGGTTTTTCAAGTTTCATCCATTGTCAATCCTCAAAATTACAATTTTTTTCTTCAATATTTTTTCTTTGTTTCGGATGAATCTAAACATTTTCTCAGAATTTTCCTACGGTAAATACGACAGCGACTTTGTCAAAACTGAGACCGATTATAAGATGAGAAATTGATAAGGCGTAGATTCTGATTCTAGCAATTGCACGTTCCCGTTTAGTCAGAAGCACAATTCCGCAGTAAGCATTGCTTCTTTAAGTTATAAATCATAAACATTCAAGTTTTAAAATAATAAAATCTGTATAACTTGTTTTCTTGAACAGCCACCATATGCGTATGCTTTACATTAAAAGCTTCTTCTAAATCAGATTCAAAACCATGGCTTTTTTCCCTTTTACTTATGGCCTCCTCTTTTATTTTCCTCCCTTGTGGAGCCAAGCCCGTTACTGGAAATTACAAACAAGTCGTAAACATTAGTGCAATCATTGATCTCAATTCAAGAATCGGAACAGAAGAAAAAACTGCTATGGAAATTGCAGTTCTAAATTACAGCAGTGGCTCAAAGCATTATAACTTATCCCTTCACTTCCTTGACCACCAAAATCACCCTCTCCAAGCCGCTCAAGCTGGTAATTAAACTTTTTTTTTTCCTGTTTCTCTTAGTACGCCTGTTGATATATTTTTTCTTTTTTCACAGCTGAAACTTTGATTAAAGAGAAGGAAGTGAAAGCAATTGTGGGCATGGGGAGATGGGAAGAGGCAGCTGTAGTATCTGATATTGGAAGCCAAACTCAGATTCCAAATCTTTCATTTGCTGCACCTGCTATAACACCACCATTACTAATGAGACGTTGGCCTTTCTTAGTAAGAACGGTGGACAATAATTCTGAACAAATGAAATGTGTTGCAGAACTTACTCGGGCTTTTATTTGGGGAAGGGTTATAGCAGTTTATGAAGATAATACCTACAGTAATGGTGATTCTGGGGAATTGTCACTCTTATCTCAAGCTATAAAGGAGGTTGGTTCGGAGATAGAGCACCAATTAGTCCTTCCACCGTTTGCAGTGCTATCTGATCCTAAAGGAGTTGTTAAAGAAGAACTAACAAAGCTGGAAGAAGTCAAATCACGGGATTTTATCCTTCTTTGTTCATCATTGCCTTTGATGATTAATTTATTTAGAGAAGCTAAGGAGATGGGATTAGTGGGAGAAGATACATTTTGGATACTCACAGATTCTGTTACTAACTTCTTGGATTCAATTGATACTTCTGTTAATTCTATGGAAGGTGCTTTAGGAATCAAGATTCGCTATTCTGATAGTAGAAGTGCCTATTAAAGTTTCTATAATCAGTTCCGGAGAATTTTCATGTTTAAGTATCCTGAAGAAGATAGCTTTGAGCCTGGATTTTATGCTCTTAAAGCAAATGATGGCATCAAAACAATCATAAAGGCCTGAAACTTGGAAAGAATGTCCAGCAACAAGACTAGCAGTCTAAACATGTTCTTGAATAACATATTATTAAGCAATTTTAATGGATTAAGTGGCAGATACGTTTTGAAGCAGGCAAGTTAATGCATAGTTCTAAAATGAGGATTGTAAATGTAGTTGGAAAGAAATACAAGGAAATATACTTTTGGTCGCCAGGATTTGGATTCTCAAGAAAAGAAAATGCAAATGATAGTGTTCTTCCTATGGGATTAGAAAGTGTAGTGAATTGGCCTGGGGATTTAAAGCGGACTCCAAAAGGATGTGCAATGCCTTCAAATGCAAAACCATTGATAATTGGTGTTCCAGGAAGATCAACATTTGAAAGATTTGTCAACGTAGTGAATCTAAGTGAACAGAGATATGAAGGGTTTTGCATTGAGCTATGTCATAAGGTGTTAGAGGCTTTGGGTTATAATCTATCTTTCAGATTTCAACCTAATAATGGCACCTATGACGATTTAGTAAATCATGTGGATAAAAAGGTAAATCAATCTACATTATAAACTCTATCTGCAAAACCCCATATATAAATTATGCATTTAGTTCTAATATTCATTATATTGCCTGAAATTATCAAAATACCGATCCTCCTTAGTTTCTTGTGAAATTTCTGATTGAAATTATTGCTTATTGCTCGTGTGCATAAAAATAAATTCAAGACTTAAGATGCTATTTTTGGCGACGTAACAATACTAGCTGAAAGATTAGATAAAGTGGAATTCACACATCCATTTGCAGAATCAGGCTTGTCAATGGTAGTTCCTGTCAAATCTGAGGAGTCAGCATGGTTTTTTATGAAGCCTTTCACATGGCAAATTTGGGTAGTCACCGGCACAATCTTGGTCATACTATGTTCATAGTTTGGTTCTTGGAGCACCAAACAAATCCTGAATTTAGAGGTCCATTGAAGAATCAGATTGGCACTGCTGTTTTGTTCACTTTCTCTTCTCTTTTCTTTGCCCACAGTAAGAACCAAAATGCTTTCTCTTACTATCTTTTACATTTTCGGTTAATTTGGTTTTGACTGTAAATTATAATTCACAGCCTTACGATCCTGGAGATGATTCCAGTACCACTAAGCCAAATGGTTAATTCCTCTCCTTTTGCAGAAGAGAAAATTTATAGTAACCTTCCTTGGGTTGTTCTTGGAGTGTCGCCTTTTGTTGTGTTGGTTTTGAGTTCAAGCAACACTGCCAGTTTCACTTCAATGCTTACCATTCAGCGGCCGCGGCCAAACATTACCTATATTCATTGGTTAAGAAGAAACAATTTACCAATCGGCTGTGATGGAGATTCATTTGTAAGAAACTACTTGGAGAAAGTTATGAAATTCAAACCAGAGAACATCAAGAAGATTAGCAGTGAATACAATTACGCAGACGGACTTCAGAGTAGAAACGTATACGCCTCCTTTCTTGAACTCCCATATCAGAAAGTTTTCCTGAGTCTTTATTGAAAGGAATGCCTTGAAACTACCACAAGTATGGTTTGCGGTCAAATCCCATATTTGCCCATACTGTAATCCATACTTACTCATACTTTTACCCATACTTCATTACTTATCTCATACTTAAATTATCTAGGCCATACTTCTGAAACTAAAAAGCTGCAACATAATACAATAATAATAAACAAAATGTTTTCATCATGTGACAGCAAGAATGCCGTAACCTTCAACAATTGGCATTATCAAGCGATGGGAGTGTTTGGAACAAGACAGTTGGTTTAGCAAAATATATTTATCATGGAGAGATTGGTATTCTAGGAAGATCTCCAACTTTTTCTCCATCACCTAATGTTCATGAAGTTGATTTAGCAAAATATATCTATCACGGAGAGATTGGTATTCCAGGAACATCTCCAACTTTTTCTCCATCACCTGATGGGGAATGTGAGAGTAATTCTGCCATTCCCGACACTGACAGTCTTTTGGCCTCCTCTTCAGCAGAAGATGGAGTTGTGAATATTCCAGATTCTTAAATAGAATCTTCAGCTGCTGAGATCGGAATTGCAACTCTGACATCTATTTATTTAGAGTAATACATTTAAAATCCCTTGAAGTTGAACTTGATTGTAGTTGGAAAGTATAGCTTTAAGTTAATTAGTCAAATCACTATTCTAAAGAAAATATGTGACTGGCTATTAAGCAAAGCATTGATTGGTTGAAATTTTGTATCAGATGCAAAATTTTCCGTTAGAGACATAGAGTCGCTTTTAGCATCATTTTCTTGCTGAGCTTGACAAATGGGAACATCCATTCAAACATGAAAATGAATCTTGGATTTATTATGATTATTCAGGTTCAACACCGTGTTCACTAGAAGGCCACGAAACTGGATTACCACCGCCAATAAACTATTGCCCGCGTTAAGCTTAAGTGCCAAAACCACGACCACGACGTCAAGTCGTTGTAGTATAGTGGTGAGTATATCCGCCTGTCACGCGGGTGACCCGGGTTCGATCCCCGGCAACGGCGTTTTTGTTCTCGATGCTCTTTTTTTTCTCCTACAATGAAGTCAGTCAAGTTCAAAACTATAACAGATGTGCTTCAATATGCTATTATTAATAAATGTTATTCAAAGTCATATTGAGAAGTGCGTAATAAGATCAAAGTACTGATAAAAAAAAATACGTTGCCTCGTTTGAAAATCTTATTAATTATCATTATGTTACTTTCTTATGGAAATCATATCATCATTTACTTTTCTTAAATTATCAGTTTTAATTTTAAAAAAAAAAAAAAGCTGATGATTCTAAATAAAATTATTTTAATTTGACTGTTTTCATGAAACTTAATACTTAAGTGTTTTATGCTTGAACATAAGACGATGTAATATTTTCTTTTCTTATGACATTGACGTGGATATTTTAAATTCGGCGTATAAATAGTTACATATATCCGGTATAGGTAAGTTGTAAAAAAAACAAAAAAAAGATAAAGACTTGTCTTTCCCTCGCTAGAGATGCATATCCATCGGAAAATGCTCAACTGGTAAGGCTGGCTCCGCAAGGCCAGATTTCGACCACGAAAAGGGTATTGTTGATGAACCAAAAACTTTTACGCCTGTCAACCAGGGCGTTGGCCATATATTTGATATCTGCTATGGAAAGCAGAAGAAATTTACCTTAATTATTAAGTTAAGGTTTAGGAGAAAGGAATTTCATTAGATTGAAAGTACAGTCGAGGATATAGAGTTAAGTTGAACGTTTGTTGAAGTATTTACCTGACCCAGAGAAGGCAATATATCTTACCTGTCCGGTTGTCCCCCTGCCATAGTTTTACAATGTTGTAGTTTCCTTGAAGTTTCTCTCCATAGTTTGTCCTAATTCCAACATGTTTTCTTTTTTTCAATAAAATCTTAAATATTTTGTTTCGTTAAATTTCTTTATTTTTGTTCCTGCCGTATCTAAAAATTTTATCAGAACTCTCCTGTAGACTAATCTCCAAGGTATTGACTTTGTCCCAGTTGCAGACCAATTCTAAGATGAAAAATTAACAAGTTGTACATTCTGATTCTAATAAATACGCGTTCTTATTTAATTCACACATTGACTTGCTTCTTTCAAGTTTTCAAATAATAAAATCTCTACCATTTGATGCTGTTAGTTCTTTGAGCTTTTTGCTCTCCTTTTATTACCGGGAAAAAAAAATCTCTAACCATTTGATTTCTCAAAACAGCCACCATGTGGATATGCTTTAAACTAAAAGCTTTTTCTAACTCAGATTCAAAACCATGGCTTCTTTTCCTTTTACTTATGGCATTCCCTTTCATTTTCCTCCCTTGTGGAGCCAAACCCATTATTGGAAATTATAAACAAATCATAAACATTGGTGCAATCATTGATTTCAATTCAAGAATTGGAAGAGAAGAGAAAACTGCCATGGAAATTGCAGTTCTAAATTACAACAGCGGCTCAAAACAATATAACCTATCTCTTCACTTTCTTGACCACCAAAATCACCCTCTTCAAGCTGCTCAAGCTGGTATAATTAATTAAATTTCGTAAATTTTTGTTGTCCTGTTAGTACGCCTGTTGATATTTCTTTTCTTTTTTCACAGCTGAAAAATTGATTAAAGAGAAGGAGGTGAAAGCAATTGTGGGCATGGAGAGATGGGAAGAGGCAGCGGTCGTATCAGATATTGGGAGCCAAGCTCAGATTCCAATTCTTTCATTTGCTGCACCTGCTATAACACCACCATTAATAATGAAGCGTTGGCCTTTCTTAGTAAGAATGGTGGATAATAATTCTGAACAAATGAAATGTATTGCAGAACTTACTCGAGCTTATAATTGGAAGAGGATTATAGCCGTTTATGAAGATTATACCTACAGTAATGGTGATTCCGGGGAGTTGTCACTCTTATCTCAAGCTCTACAGGAGGCTGGTTCGGAGGTCGAACACCAATTAGTCCTTCCACCGTTTGCAGTGCTATCTGATCCTAAAGAAGTTGTTAAAGAACTACAAAAGTTGGAAGAAGTAAAATCACGGGTTTTTATCGTTCTTTATTCATCATTGCCTATGATTATTAACTTATTTAGAGAAGCTAAGAAGATGGGATTAGTGGGGGAAGATACAGTTTGGATCCTCACAAATTCTGTCACTAATTTCTTGGATTCAGTTGATACTTCTGTTATTCGTTCTATGGAAGGTGCTTTAGGAATCAAAGTTCACTATTCTGATAATAGCAGTGCCTATAAAATCTTCTATAATCAGTTTCGAAGAAATTTCATGTTTAAGTATCCTGAAGAAGATAGCTTTGAGCCCGGATTCTATGCTCTGAAAGCATATGACAGCATTGCAACAATCATGAAAGCCTTGGAGAGACTGTCCAGCAACGTGACAAGAAGTCCAAAAACGTTCTTGAATAACTTATTATTAAGCAATTTTAATGGTTTAAGCGGGCATATATGCTTTGAAGCAGGCGAGTTAAAGCGCAGTTCTAAAATGAGGATTGTAAATGTAGTTGGAAAGAGATACAAGGAGATAGACTTTTGGTCACCGGCATTTGGATTCTCAAGAAATGAAAATGCAAATGATAGAGGTGCTGCTATGGGAATAGAAGGTGTAGTGAATTGGCCTGGGGATTTAAAGCGGACTCCGAAAGGATGGGCAATGCCTTCAACTGAAAAGCCATTGATAATTGGTGTTCCAGGAAGAACATCATTTGAAAGATTTGTTAAAGTAAAGAATGCAAGTGAGGACAGATATGAATATGATGGTTTTTGCATTGAACTTTTCTACAAGGTGTTAGATGTTTTGGGTTATAATCTGTCTTTCAGATTTCAACCCTATAATGGCACCTATGACGATTTAGTGAATCATGTATATAACAAGGTAATTAAATTTATACTATAAACTCCATCTAGTTCTATTATTTAATTTCCTGAAATTATGGAAATAATGTTGTTCCTTAATTTATTATGAAATTTCTGATAGAATTTATTTCTTATTTGTCTTGTGCATAAAAAATAAACCGAAGACTTATGATGCTATTGTTGGCGACGTGACGATACTAGCTAACAGATCAGATAAAGTTGAATTCACCCAGCCATATGCAGAATCAGGCTTGTCAATGATAGTTCCTGCCAAATCTGAAGAGTCGGCATGGATTTTTATGAAGCCTTTCACATGGCAAATGTGGGTGGTCACTGGTGCAATCTTGCTCTACACAATGTTCATAGTTTGGTTCTTGGAGCACCAATCAAATCCTGACTTCAGAGGTCCATTGAAGAATCAGATTGGCACTGCTGTTTTGTTCACTTTCTCTTCTCTTTTCTTTGCTCACAGTAAGCACCAAAATGCTTTCTCGTACTATATTTTGCATTTTCGGTTAATTTGGCTTTGACTGTAAGTTATAATTCACAGCCATACGATCCTGGAGATGATTCCACCACCACTAAGCCAAATGGTTAATAGTTTCCTTTCATTTTGCAGGAGAGAGAATTTATAGTAACCTTACTCGGGTTGTTCTTGTAGTGTGGCTTTTTGTAGTGTTGGTTTTGAATTCAAGCTACACTGCCAGTTTCACTTCAATGCTTACCATTCAGCGGCTGCAGCCAAATGTTACTGATATTGATTGGCTAAGAAGAAACCATTTACCAATCGGCTGTGATGGAGATTCTTTCGTAAGGGACTACTTGGAAAATGTTTTGAAATTCAGACCAGAGGACATCAAGACCATTAGCAGTGAATACAATTACACCGGCGAATTTCAGAGTAGAAATATATATGCTGCTTTTCTTGAACTTCCATATCAGAAAGTTTTCCTCAGTCATTATTGCAGGAAGTATCTTGGAACTGAACCTAGATATAGATTTGGAGGATTGGGCTTTGTAAGTGTTGTATACAAACTTCAACCATATTTATTCAAGAATTTCAATATAGCGTCAAACAATCCTAAATAGAGACTGTTTTTTATTCTTCAGGTATTTCAGAAAGGCTCTCCAATAGCAGCTGATGTTTCGAAAGCTTTATTACAGCTATCAGAGAACGGAGAGTTAAGAGAGTTGGAAACTAGATGGATTTCTCTCCCGTCAAAGTGCTCAAGCGATGCTGCTGACAGTGAAACTGAAAGCTTGAGCCTGCAAAGCTTTTGGGGTCTCTATGTTATATCTGGTGCAACTTCTACATTTTGTTTTCTGCTCTATCTAATTCATTTGCTGAACAAGTATTGCCATTATCGAAAGGAAGGGCAAGGCAATGCGAGTCCAAGCGAAGGGAGTGTTTGGAACAAGACAGTTAATTTAGCAAGATATATCTATCATGGAGAGAATGATATACAAGGAAAATCTCAAACTTTTTCTCCATCTCCTGATGTCCATGAATGCATATCTCCAAGGAGGGAATCTGACATTAATTCTGCCATTACCGACAGTCCTTTGGCCTTCTCTCCGGCTGAAACTGAGCTGGTGAATATTCTAGATTCTTCAGTAGAATATTCAGGTGCTAATGAGAACCAGCTGATATCAGTATTGCAACTCTAACATATATCTATTTAGAGTCCCATTTGTAACTCTAGCTGTAAAGTTCAGTCAAATTTAACTTAATTGTAGTTGATAAGTATAGCTTTACATCAATTGGTCCAATTACTATTGTAAACAAAATATAAATGGTAATTAAGCGAAGGATTTATTGGCTGAGAAAGACCTCGAAATTTTCTTTCATATGCAAAATTTTCTGTTAGAGACCTGGACTCGGTTTTAGCATCATTTTCTAGCTAGGCTTGATATATAGGAATGTACATTCAATCTTGCAATCTGCCACAATGAAGCTTGTTTTAGTTCCTATTTTTTTTTTCTGGATACAAGGGAGGAAGGGAGCCCAGAAAACAAAAGAAACACTGAAACTTAGCTACTCACTACTCTCAACAAACAAACACCGTGCCAGTCCGCAGGCAGCAAAGTCAAAAGATCATTAGTAGGAGACATAAAGACCTGGAGCCCCAGATCACCAGTAACCTCTAGAGAAGCCAGCTTATCTGCTACCCGATTTGCCTCCCGGTAAAAATGAGTCAAGGTAACCTGCCAATCTCGCTTCAACAACTGCCAAATGAGAGAAAGAGAACCCAGGTGCCGGAGGTGACCCCGTTTGGAATGCAACAGCTGCAAAGTAGCGTGTGAATCAATCTCAACAGCAACTTTTCGATATCCCAAGTCCCAGGCTAATACTAGACCATGGTACAAAGCAAGCATTTCAGAAGCCATCCGTTGAGTTTAACCCAACCCTGAGCCGGGGGGGGAGGGGTTCCAAGAAACCGCAGCTACCTTCTTAACCCTGGTCTGAGTACTAGTAGGATCTGCCATAAAGTTTGTTATAATTTGAATTTATGATTATTCAAGTTCAAGACGGTGTACACTAGAAGGTAGATTACCGTTATGGATAAATTATAGCCAAAAAAAACATATCAAGTCGTTGTAGTATAGTGGTGAGTATTCCCGCCTGTCACGCGGGTGACCCGGGTTCGATCTCCGGCAACGGCGATTTTTTCCGTTTTGTTTTTCTGTAGCAATTGATGAAGTAAGATTTTCTACTCGATTTGATTTTTTTGGGGTGATAATTCGACGTGGGTTCTTTTTTCAGTATTGGAATTCGACATTCATACATTTTTCATTATCTCAACATTAGTCTTCGAATCCCAGCAGTCAGAATTTAAAAAAAAAAATTAATTCGCATCACTCACGGAAGGAAAGAGCTTGCGGTCCAAGAGCTTATACGGTGTGATCATACAAGATGAGACAATAGTCACTTGGAATGACATAGACCAAATAAAATAATCCACAAAGTTCTTAAAAATATTTGCCCTCAGTTGGCCAAATTGTCACTCTACATAAATATATGATCAGAACTAGTCCGCTTTTGTCTCTCAATCTAGGTTGACAACGAGTAAAAGAAAATTACACAATGCACTTGCCAACAAACATGCAAAGTTGATTCCTCACCTCAGCAATAGGGTTTTGACTAGCTCATAAATTGGTTCACAAAAGGAACACAATGCCCTAATCCCAAGCCAATCTACACAAACAAGCTCCACAAGATTAAGTTTGTTGGTGTCAGTCCAGAATAAATCTGAAAATGTGTCAGTTCCCTCTTCCGCATGAAATTCTGCTCCAACGGAAAAGAATTTGGATTTTTTTGTTCTCAATACATGAACGACTCCCACTAGCATTCCTCAGGTGTAGAACAGCTCTTCCAGATTCTGTTTTTTCCTTCTTCATGCGGATGCGGAAAATTTACCGGAAACCTCTTCCTCTTCCTCTTCCGCGTCCACCCCAACCCCTACCTCTGCCTCTGCCCCTTCCCCTGCCTCTTGTACTGCCCCTGCCTCCATGTGATATACCTTCCAATGCCCTATTAACTAGTTGATTTTGAAAGCCACCAGCTCCACGGCCTTTTTTTGCCATGTTACCAGACCCATTAGCTGCTGTAGCAGGCCTTTTCCCTCTGCGTAGAAAAGCACACAGAAAATAAGAATGAATACATTAATATAATGTCATTTCATATTAAAGCATTTTAATGCTAATCAAATGAATGCAGGTCAATTTGGTATAAAGTTTGCCAGTTGATAATTGAACTAGGCAAAAGTGAATACAAAAACCAAAATAAAATAAAACTTAAAGAAAGGACATAAATCATAAGAGCTGAGAGGAATCTTATGTACCCAGTTGCTACAGAAGTGGAAGGCACAGAAGGTTTTGCTGCTTCTTTCCAAGAGAGATTGACACTCTTATCTCCAATAAATGGTGGTGTCTTGGAATGCAATGGCTGAAAATTAATAAAATGATAAACCATTAATTATGGTTGTTCAAGAATACATATCCATGAAGTTTTGAATACTTTAGTTATTTATTTATCACCTTGGTCATTGCCAAAATGTTATTACAAGTTCGCAATCCAGTAGTAGTATTCTGTTTTTGAGTTTTCTGCATATTAAACGAGAAATATCATTGTCAGATACACAATATAAAAAACTCTACAACAATGATGATTTGATCTCCAAGAATTAACTCACTATGCTATCTTTTGCTTCATCTGTCTTTGCTGCTGCCATAGCTTTGTTGTGCTCAGCCATACCTTGAGTTAATTTCTTCATGGTGGCCCTAGTTAGCTCTTCCAAATTGCTTAACCTACATTGTCCAAACAATAAATTCAAAATCCATGTCCCCAAGGCAGATAAGAATGATGTAACCAATAGGTTTCTAATGGACTTGCTGGTTTCATTTGAGATTAACATAGAACAGTCAAGAGTTGAACCACATATCACCTAACATACCGAAAAAGCTCTGCTTTGCAGTCTTCAGTCCAGCCCTATGAATATAACCTCAAAAAATACCACAACCACTTCGCCTCTATTCTAGGAATTGGTGAGAAGGGTCAGATCCTGAACATGGCTGTTAAGAATGTCCTTCAATATCATGTGCAGAATTCTTTCCCTCTAGCAAAGCCAAGTGTAACTGAAGCTTATATATCCACAGCACTGTAGTCCAAGGCATTAAAGTATCACTTCATTCACCAATCCTATAAAGTTGCTGTTACACTTTAATGAGCTTCTACAGAGAGAGATTGTTGTCCCATGTGGTAGACCATCCTACGGTAATTTTTTGTTCTGTTAATGATTCCAAAGAATTCTGCAACTCTTTTGATCAAAGTATACACAATATCACTATTACTAAGCTCCTTCAACCTATGAATTTGACTAATCAGTTGACTGAATCACAATGTCACTAGCTAATTAAAGATGATCCTAGGAACTTGATTTAGATTATCTCAAGCTACAAAACTCCTGAATTCAGAAATCAAGGAAAATAATGTGACAATATTAAGTGACTGATTAAATCAAAAGTTAAAAGGTAAATCTTGTGATTTCTCTTTTGTCTTTTGACTTAAGACCTGCACAAGTACAAGAGTGTTCTCGCTCTTTCTTGAAGGCCCCCAAGAAACTTTACAAATCAATACTATTAAGTATGAAACAAGTATCACCTTAATATGATTCAAGAAGAAAATAATGAATTTTTAATACAAAATGATAAAGAAAAATAATCAAAGATAAAAAAGTATCACCTTTCTGTGAAATCCTTGTACAACTCAGAGAAGTCCTCCCCGAGCCTATCTGATGGCTGGCCAGTCACTATTTTGTAACCACATAGACTATTTGTAGCATTGGGAGCCTTTATGATGACATATCAAATAAAAATCAGAGTAGAATATCCTAATAATATAAAGTCAAAATTCAAATGAGAAATGCTCATGAGAATTACTACCTTATGAGCTAAATGATGAAATGTGTACAACAAACACTCAACATAAGTAAAATTTGTCTCTTCTCCAGTCTTTCTTCGAGGCATGTAATTCTGAAGCAAAGAGAAAGGCTTATTTCAATAAGACAGAATGTACACTGACAACCCAGAAGATCCAAATAGGTGTTTATGTTATTTGAGAAAGACTTCAAGACTGCCACACAATTGAAGGGAAAAAAGAGAATATTCTTTCTGGGCATAGAATTGAAATCCAAGAGAGAAGACTAACAAAAAATAGGAAGAAATATCATATGCTATCATTCTATGTAAAATGGAGAGATTCAACAAGAAACTGTAGCCTACACCTTTAACAACTGAACAACAGAAGGCAGAATCTGGCGTGAATCCTGTGGCAGAGTGTATGGCGAAATTTCTGCAAGAGCTTTGAGTAAATCAAGCTTTCGTTCCTCAGGAAGCTGGAAGGGAAAAGCATTATTAGAGTAGACACATTATGTGCCATACAACCATGCCATGTAAGAACAAGTAGTTCCACAAAAGCTTGCAGAAAATCAAATTGAAAGCAAAAGGCACAAGCAAGCACAAAGAATGACATACACAAGAATGTTATTGATCAAGAGACTGAAGCTAAAGTAACACATTACCTCATCAAAAACAGGTATAATGTGTTTGTTCAAATAGTTCAGAAATTTGCTGCCTGATACACCCCGCTGTGTTTCAGGATCAAGGGGGTCAGGGCATAAAATTGTAGAAAGATTACAACATAAGCAAATATTTTTTACATAAATAAAATTCCTACCAGAAAAAAAGGAAGCGCCATATAAAGGCATGATATCAACCTGTCAATATGGTCCGTATCTGAGACCTGCATTTTAATAGCCATCATATCAAGGAAATTCAGCAGGCAAAACTTACATGGATGATTGAGACTAGAATGTAATATGAAGAGAAAAGACAACATATGTTGTTCCAGACTATCAATCACCAATCCTACTGTTTCACAACATGATTGCTTCAAAGTTGTGAAAATATTACAATCCTTGTCAAAATAAAACACATAAGAAGATGACCTCTTCAAGTTGATTCTATGCGAAATGACATAAAGTTTATCCTTACTAATTGAACTTCCCATGTATCAAAATCAATGCATTCAGTCTATCATCATATGTGTTCGCCTGAAATGGCATAAACCCCTGAGCCAGATGTTTCTAGCATTTGTAGACATTTTAGATAATTTATATATAGACAAATTACTTCTCTGAGCTTAAAAGAAAAAGATATATTGGATTATGCATCAGGATCTTCCTAAAAGTTCTGTTAGAACACATATAACAACAAGAACAACATGCCATTCAGAAATAGGCCAGCAAAAAGCTTCTCTTGAGGAAAAGTTTACCAAACTCATTAACAATGCCAATTAAACGAGCATGAGAAGAATGCACCTTTCTCCATGCTAGCTAAAAGTGACAATATGCATAATTGGGAATCCACTTATACAGATATTCAACACCCACATTTAGAAAAATAACACCTTATTCTGTTGTGAAGGGAAAATAGAACCAAATATGATTCTCTCAGAAGAACCCAAAATAGTGTAAGATGTATCTGAGACTCTAGTACAGGACATCAGAACAATGCCAATTCAAAACAAAAATAAGTTTTTAATAGACAGGGACAAAAAAAAAGTCCTACATTTTAACTTAATGCAGCAAAACAAGCACTCACATTGAATTGTGCATCTAAATCAGCCTGGCCTTCAATGATTTCAATGAGTTCTCTCATGCGTTCAGGTGGAGCTTTATCTCCAAATATGCTCAAACTTTTTAAGAAGTCCATAAACATTCTGAATTCTGCCCCAGTTACATCTGCCAGGCCCTACAAAGGACCAATTCAAATTTATTAACTGATCTCCTGATAATAAATTAACAGCATTTAATTCTATGTGCATCAAGGAGAGAGAAGTATAATGGTGCATGGATGAATCTACCTTCTTTATTAAATCAGTTATGTGGCGTTCCATTTCCTCCTGAGGCTTCAAGAGCTCAGCCTTAAGAGGGAAAACCTGAAAATGCAGTCATTGATCATCAATTATCATCAAAAGGGGAACCAAAATCAAGGAAGAACATTATCTAAGGTATTCTTCTAACTTTATCTCTTATAAAGCCTAGAACTCTCTCACGAACATCTTCTGGACCTTGTTCATCAGTGCTCCCAATGTGCTTAAATAAGGCAGTTAAAGAGGCTGCATAACAGGAAGACCAAATAACCTTGAGATCAAACCACAAAAATAGGGCCAAAGAACAGGTGCAATGAATGATATGCACATAAATATGGAGAAAAATTTTAATATTGCATGAAATTCCAATTTTTAAACATAAATGAGATAGTTCATTGAGGCACATTCCTTGCAAACCCATGTTGTTTAATTATTTATACAGGAGTTCCATAGGTTTCTCAATACTGTGGCATATCTTTATAGCATTACCATCCACGCAAATCTTTATGGAATTACCATCCACCAGCAGCGAGCAAACGTAATGTACAAAGCAAGAATAATGAATAAGCATACTATTAAAAATATAAACAAATTAGGCTGGATAATTAAAATCTTCTTACAAAGAAAGCACCTGTCTTTTCCTTGATGCACCTTTATCAAATATAATTATTGCATATTACCGCAAAAACCAACAAAATCTGATATTGGTATATGTTAATTCCTAAGTTTCAATTTTCAAACATAATGAGAGTGCTTTATGATGCACCCAACAAACACGCACAAGAGTTAGACCTCAAGAGTTCAAAGAAATGGTTAATATAACATTATGTCAACACCAAATAAAGTGATTAAAAGAATTTCACCGACTCCAAGATCGGGAAAATCACCTTTGACATCCTGCCTCACTATGGACATAAGGGCTTTATGTGCAGCATCTCTCTCCACAGTGTCCTCTAATAATAAAGAAAATTCAAACATCAATAACCTTCACAAACAAGTAAAAGTTCTAAAAAAAAGAGAGCAGGAGGGACTGATTTACCAGCTCCAAGGAGCTGCACTAGAATGTCCACCATTTTTGAGAGTTGCTCCGGAGTATCTTTGCAGAACAGTGGCAGCCCCCTAATTGCTTGCACCCGGACCTGCATGAACAATGTTCAAGCCTCATACAAAAAGGAAAAGGATAACACAAAGATAAAATTAAATAATAATAATAATAATAATAATAATAATAATAATAATAAAAATAACAAATAACCACCAGAAACAATGATGTACTAACAATATCCAGCCAGTTATTTCCCACATAATAAACACACACGATATACATGCTATCTATTATAAGAATAAACCTTAAACCAATTCGATGTTAATTGATTCCAATAAAAGTAGCAAAAGAAAAAAAAAGGACATCAATTAGGACAACGACTAAGCTGAGTTGCCATATATAACCAAAATGTATAAATGCAACGAAAGTACAAAAACACAAATGTGTGCACAAACATATACAGACCCCAATCTCTTCTTCCTCGATCAAATCAATATGAGTATTGACTGCCTGGCCATACAGTTCAGGAAAGAACTTGAAGAATCTCGGAATAAGCTGAGCCGCCAACTGCTTCGCCTTTAAGCTCGTCTTTGACGTATCGAGAATCCCTTGGTAATCCTTCACATTCTGCAAATTACAACCGAATAAATATTTTACAAAAATTCAAAGTACAAGTGGAAAAAAGACGAAGACGAACCTTAGACTTGTCCTTAGACTCATTAAGTCGCTCACTGAACTCATAGAGCTTCTCGATGTGATTGGCTTCCTCGGCGGAGTCACTCATTTGGGAATAATGATAACTAGAAAAGTGAAATTGAAGAAATTATTTCAACCGCATTTGAATTTGAAGAAGTACGTACAATTTGATTAGGGGAAACAAAATCAGAGATGTTAAACAGTGAGTAAGAGTAAATATAAGAAAATTGCAAGCTAGAGATTGGAAAGCATAGGACGTACAAGCTTTTTTTTTTATTTCTTGTTCAGAGCTGGTTGATGGTGAGTGAGATGTGAAAGAGAAGAAGAGTGTAGAATGAGAAACAGTGAATGAAAGAGAGGACTTTCGTAAAGGGAACCCAACGCCGAGAGAGAAGAAACTGAGAGCGAGCTTCAAAACAAGGGTTTGATTGAGCAAGCTGCAAAGAAGAAAAGAGAGTTGTTCTCGCCGCGGTCCGGAAGTGTTATCTTTACGGACTGAGACGACGCCGTTCGAGCTGTTTTTTGAACTTTTCATCTCCTTTCCAAGCAGGCCCACTTGGCGTTAAGATCCTACTTTTGTTAGATGTGTAACGTGTTTGGGTATAAAGTGGCCCATACACCAAGGCTAGACTTACACTGAGTATAAATTAATTTCTCTAAGTTCATATTTGACATATTTAACAGTTTAAATAAAAGAAGTCATTTTCAATAAAAAAAAAAATTTGAAAATAATAATACATATTTTATTTTATATAACTCAATAGGTTTATTAATTCAACTCCAATATCCTAATATAATTGAGTCTTCACTCATCTCAAATTCAATTATATGATTATTAATTTTTTTAAAAAAATTATAAACCATTTACCGATTAAAATATTATACATTATAATTAAATATCTAAATGAATAAATACTTTATTTTATTTAAAAGCAATCAGGTAAAAGATATGATATTTGAGAATGTGGATTTAAGTGTGAGGAATTTAAAAAATAAACCAATAATTTTTTTATTTTTTCTTTATTAGTCCTAAGACAAATATAAAAGTACGCTAAGAGTAAATACATATTCGACTTTACAATAAAATATTTGCTTACATTGCTTATATACATTCATTCAGTTAGCAGATCAAAAACCAAGTGAAGGCTACTTCTCTCCCAATTTGTAGATGACACCTAATTCTAAATACTATTCAAACATTTCAATTAGAAATGTATAAAAGAAATCATTTGATATTATTGTTATAGTTATTTAAAAAAAAAATGAAAGGCAATTAAGAATATTTCAAACTGGATTTCAAATTTGACATATTTTGATTATAAAATCCTCAAAATAATTTCATATTGGTTTTTCCTACATATGAAAATGTCATTTGGGAGCAAAACAAAACCAATACCAGAAACAGTGTCAAGCAAATACTGATCATTATAGATCATGAAACCAGTTTATTGAACTTTCCATAGTATGATACACAATAACAGCAGAAAGCCAAAAACCTCATTTGTATTTAATTCTTAATCTCAGATTGCAGGTGGCCCTCTTTGACATTAAAAATCCGAACTCTGTTGCAAAGCTAATAGCATTAACAAAAGGTATTAGGACAATTTTGTCGACGTAAATTTAGAATTCGCGACTTCATAAACTATGTTGCATGAAATCTTTTCTCTGAGATTGAAACTTTGGTTTGTTCTTTATTCCACTTGCATACGTGTTTAAGTATGATTATCGGATGCACGGACCAAGAAAAATCTTCATACAGGGAATGAATTTCAAAAGCAACTAATTCCATCCCAGAAGAAAGAGGTGCATCAGTTAAGAAAATCACAGGATGGGCATATCCAGTGCTCGCAAAACGTCCTTGAATTCGAAATCCCGTGTTTCTTTGTTGAACCGTTCAACCAGCTTGTACCTTGCATCATTCAAATAAAAAGATTGAGCAGTTTCTAAAAGCCTCTTTGCCTCTTCATCAGTAAGCTTGCTGGTGAAAACAACATCTCCTCGGATCAGGACCAAGTCTTTGCTTTCTGCAAATTCAGTATAGAAAGAGGCAGTAAAGTAGGGTGCTGCCTGAGTTCCTCTTGCCTTGTAATCTTCAAGACCAGTGAAAAGTATGTGTGGCATCTGTACTGCAAGAAAGGTTTCAAGAAAAATGTAGCAAACAAGCAACAGAATAAGGCACAAAGCATATTATAACTTCGTTACTGACAACAAGCTTAGGGAATAAAAGGGTTTGAAACCAGAATGCTGAACATCCTAGTGGCAGCCAGGCAGAGGTTTGACGAGCCTAACTATTGTTGGAAACACAGTTATAAGAAGAGTTGGTCACTCAATATATTATGAACAAATTGCCTAGCACTTGGCTCATATGATCATACATAACTACTTAAACATGATAATAAAAATTTCTAACCATTCAAAGCGACTACAATATGCCTGTGCAAATTGATAAATTATCTGCATAAACTAAAGGTACAAAACGATTAATGTTAACTATGCAGCAATTCTACAGCATTTCTTCATTAAATCTTGAAACAGGTTTGCGTAATTGTGTAAATATCGTAGTGCTTAAAGTCCTGAATGCAATAGTGTTCTCGACATTGTGGCTTAAGACATATTAATCCTCAAGTGACATTAATAATGAAAAAAGTTTCTTACCAGATACAACAAATGAATCAAATTTCCCAAAAGCACAAGCCCTAATGATTAGTTCATATAGCATGCATGTTAAAAAAAAGTTATTAGGAGTTAGAAAAGTAACCTTGGGCAAACATTGTTGTATAACCACTTCCTCTCCATAAAGGAATAACAAAATATCGACTGCAAGGATACAAGAAGTAAAAGTAAGAATAGGGCAAGAAGACATGTTCCCAACACAAACATTGTGCGATTGAATTACCAATCTGCTGATCTTTGCACCAATAAATGATAAAGTTTGGATTTCATAGTTGCACCAATGTGACCTCTTCCCAAGTGATACTGACATGAGAAAAGCTCACCCATAAATTAACAATTAAATGAGAGTCACCTATATTTTATCATCTTAAATTTAATGAATTGCAAAAGAACAATGAAGCAAATCTGAGATACTCTTCTTTCTCTGCTTAAGAAAGAAATAATCCGATTTGCCAATACAGATACTAGCTCAAATCAAGATCCTTTGCAAATATGCAAGTATGACAACTAAGGAATAGTTATCAAAAATGAAGAGACAGCTAATTAATATAAGTGCACAGGAGATAAGTTAGTAGAGAATATGACTACAAGCTTTGGATAAGCAAAGGGAACTCAATTATCTAGTGCACTTTACACCAGCCTGCACGTCATATTTTTATATAATCTTATCCACAAAATTAAAACATTACACTGTACAGTATCCTCATATTGAGAAAGATTTGGTCAGTCAGCAGATTCATGGCATAACTTAGCAATAGCATGCATGATATACATACAGACACGCATGATGAGAAATGCATGTGCCTCCACCGGAAAATAGAACAAACTACTGCATTGAGCTAATACTCATTTCCATAGCTAGAATTTATAGCTTAAGTATGATTTAGAATTAATTGAACAGAAGGACTGCGAAACATCAATCTAAGTGAGAAACACTATTTAAACACTAGGGCTTAACCTGATAAGAAATGAAGCATCTTAACAAATCAATCCTTATTCGAAATTAATGTTAAACAACAAATCATAAACAATAACAAAAATTAATACATTACATCGTCCCAAATGGAAGTGAGATCCTCAGGAGACATTTCCTTGGCCCGTTCCATATCTATTATGGAATCAAGTGGCTTTGGCTGCAAAGGAGTGAATCCAGTGGCAAACCTTGAGGTTCTGACAAAACCAAGCGAACCCCATTTGAGAAAATGACCTGGAACAGTGTGTTCTTGTTGCCGGAAATTACGTAGAATTCGGTTCACGGAGCAAACAGTAAAAGTACGGTGCTTTAATGCGTTAGCGGAAAGAATTAAGCACGATAAATTTCTTAACAGTCCTGATGATATGCGTTGCATAATGGTTAAGGATCAATGTGAGATAGCAGTAGCTACTATCAAGGAGAATTAGTAGTCCGAATGGTTCCCCTTGTTCTTTCAAGGATTTTATCAAGCAGTTGGTGTGCAAGTTGCAATGGACGATTGGGAGAAAATGCAAAGCATCGAACCTCGAAATGGGGTTCGATTTGCCAAATGGTGTGTTATTAATTTATTATTCTGTCTAAACTTTGAAGTTTCATCGGAAACGCACCATTTTGCCAAGATAGAGCGTTGAAAGTTGGATCCAAGTCTACGGTGACAATAAAATGATAAGCCCAAAAACTATTATAAATTATGGACTTATGGCCCAAAAAACACTTTTTAGTTTTTGGGCGTTTTGCCGAGGCAGAACATTGGAAGTTGAGCCTATTCTAGGATAACAAAGAAAAGACAAGCCCAAAGTATACATTATAGACGTATGGCCCATTATCACCTACTATGAGTGGGCCACTGCTAATACTTCTTTTATCAATACTGTCATATTACTTTTTTTTATCCTTTGTTTTTTTCCTATCAGCTTGGCTAATGCTGCATATAAAAATCAGAAACAGCCACAATTTATCTAATTATGTGCGCTCTCTCTTACATTATAACAAAGAAAAAAATGGAAATGACAATAAAAAAATAATCAGGGAGGTAAAAAATAATTTTGAATTTGTTTTACTCTTCTAGTTATTGGTGATAAAATTGATATTTTCCATGCTGGAGTTACAATTTAAATTTAAAATGTCAGAGAGAAAGAGGCTTTGAGATTTTTATTTTGCCTTTAGACCAGATTTGAAAAGAGTACAGTTTGACTTTGTCTATTTAAAAAGAAAAAAAAAAAACAATATGCCGCTTCATAATTAGGTTTATGAAAAAGCAAACAAAAGAGTAGGTTTTAAGGTTCTTGTCCTTTCCCCACTCAGTTTCAATTCTTCTTGCCTGTTTCTTAAGAATGGAGAAAACAATCTCGCAATAATCTACTTTGTCACTCCTTTAACCTTCTCGGCTCACTCTTGTCTCGGTCTTTCTTTATTTTTACTTGTGTAGCTTAGTTCCTGTATACGATATCAATATTGTTGTGGGAAACAACAGATTGAGAGATATTATGTCAAAGACCACGGAATTCTTCCAGAGAAATCATTTATTTTATTGTTGATGGAGTGGGTTGTCACTTGGAATTAACTTTTTGGCAATACTGTGCTGTGTCATAAGTTACTTTCGAAATCCCTGAACCAGCTGAGACACACTAGCAACTAGCAAGCATAGTACCATTTTAAAAAAAGCTGGCCATTGGAATGAGAGCATTAATATTTGATGGCCCACGTAGCTTTTACTGCACTCACAGGAAAAGGCATTTTCTCCACTGAAACAGTGAAGAAGAAAGTTAACTTTACCCACTGATCTAACGTCCCAGTCTTTCAGATAAGATAATCAATGGCTCAGATTAATTTAGTAAAGTCAAAAGGGATACTCATGGCCTGCCGCTTTTTCTTTTGCACACAGTCTGCGATCTTGCATTTAAGAAACTCTCATTTGGTTACTAGGTGGGACTCAACTCTATCCACCATCACTGATCAGTTATTCTCAGCTTTCCATTTTAATTAATACTCAGTAGCATTTCTTAGCTACTTTCAGTTTAGCCGACCTAACCTTTTATTTGTTTTTCAATTTTAAAGGAGGATCAAATCCGGAAGAACTCTTCAAGAAGAGTGTAACACGCAGCAATCTTGGAGAGATAATCTGTACAAGAAAACTCGTCTCTCTGTATTTCAGAACGTCTACCTCCTGAATTTGCAAGGCCAATCTGTAATTAAGCAAGTCTCTACACGCAATAAAAATCAAGATTTAGAAAAAGAAAGTATTGGGAAATGATTGATGATGATTTGTCTCAACTTAAGATGACAAATTAATAATTTGATCTTCAATCAAGAATGATTAAGGATTCCATGTTCCCGTGAATGGATTACTGTTGTTAATTTTGTAAGTTACATGCAATTAACTAAAATTCCCACATTTTGTACTGGCCAAGGATGCCCACATACACATCAAATTAAAAAAAAAAAAAAAACAAAATAAAAACTTAATTAGACTAGCAAGGAGCATCTTTTAACAATTACTCCATTTTTAAGAACACAATCAGCTATAACGCTAATGGCCTTCACGGGTATTGATTCTCTGCTTTTTTTTTTTTTTCCTACATGGCAACTCTATCCCTGAAACGTAACTTCTAGTCTTGGGGTCTTCCCCTTTATAATATTTCCCATTACTATCACTTTCTTTGTCCTAAACTGCAATATAGACACTAATTATGCCTACCCCTTCTTCTTCTTCTTCTTCTCCTCTTCTAACTTCACTTTCATTCTTTTTCGCTTGTTTGCTCATTTTCTTGCCATTTTCTGTAGCCAAAACCACTAACACGACTCGCCGTCCGCGCCAACTGTCCGTTAATTACTATGCAAGAACTTGCCCTCAAGTTGAACAGCTCGTTGGTTCAATCACATCTCAGCAGTTCAAAGAAACACCAGTTACAGGACCAGCCACCATTCGTCTATTCTTCCATGATTGCTTTGTAGAAGTAATAACCTAATTTCTGCATTACACTTAAATTTTTCATTCCCATTCTTCCACATTTCAAGCATAATGTAAACCGCCATCTTACTTCATTTTAATTAATTATTAGCAATCTGATTATTATACCTTACTGACTTTCTTGAAAAAAAAAATTGAAGGGCTGTGATGCATCTATACTAATATCCACAAAGCCCGGAAGCAAAGAGCTGGCAGAGAAGGACGCAGAGGATAATAGAGACTTGAGAGGCGAAGGATTTGACGGCATTAGAAAAGCTAAGGCTTTAGTAGAGAGCAAGTGCCCTGGTGTTGTTTCTTGTGCAGATATTCTTGCAATTGCTGCCAGAGATTACGTCCACCTGGTAATTCCCTCCCTTATCCTTCAAAATTTTGGTTATTTAACAGAAAACCGGGAGAAAAAAAAAAAAAAGAATAGTCTCTTCTCCTAATTATATTTTGGCTACATTTAATCAGGACTTAATAAATATGTTTTGCTTTAATTATGTAATTTTCCACTGTCGAGGATTATGAATTCTATCTTGTGGGTACTCAATAATGCTTCCAAAGTAGAAAGGTGGAAAGCAAAATTGATAGGTTTTTGTCATTTTTGACAAAAATATATAACGTACCACACTATCCTATAACGACAAACATAGGATAAAAACCAAAAATTTCATGTGCACTATTTGTCCTTATATAATCACAGATGTGATGTTAAACAGCGAGGCCTTTGTGCTACTATTTTGTCCCTAGCAGACCTCAACTTCCCGTATGAAAGTCAAGACTCAAGATTCATCAATTTGGCCTTCAAAAAGATAAATGGGTATCGGAATACTAAATTCCTCACCTACTGTCACCCATGATGGATGCCAGTACAACTAGGACAGGAAGAATTCCAGAACTTCAAATTTGACTTTGGATTGGTTTTTCTGACATACATATATATATATATATAGAGAGAGAGAGAGAGAGAGAGAGAGAGAGAGAGAGAGAGAGAGAGAGAGAGAGAGATGACCGAACACATAAATTCCCTGCTAAACTTTCATAAAATAAAAAAGAAAATTATCTTATGGTCCTCTACTTTCAAGGTGATCTGTGAGTAATTTCATTTGCTACATTTACATGGCACAGGCAGGAGGGCCTTATTACCAAGTGAAGAAAGGAAGATGGGATGGGAAAATATCAATGGCATCAAGGGTGCCCTTCAATCTTCCTCGTGCAAATTCAACGGTTGATCAGCTACTTAAATTTTTTAATTCCAAAGGATTAACAGTTGAAGATTTAGTGGCGCTTTCAGGTGCACATACAATTGGATTTGCTCATTGCAAGCAATTTGTTAACCGTCTTTACAATTATCATGGCACCAAGCAGCCTGACCCTGCCATTGACCCAAGGCTTCTCAAGGCACTAAAAATGTCATGCCCACAATTTGGTGGAAATGAGGATATTGTAGCACCATTTGATGTTACGACTCCTTTCTTGTTTGATCATGCTTATTATGGTAATTTGGAGGCTAAATTGGGCCTGCTGGCCACTGATCAAGCCCTATTTTTGGACCCAAGGACTCGGGCCTTGGTTCAGCAGCTTGGGAAGGATAAACAAAATTTCTACCAAGCTTTTTCACAAGCAATGGATAAAATGGGCTCAATTGGGGTGAAAAGGGGAAGAAGGCATGGAGAGAAGAGGAAAGATTGTAGCATGCATGCCTCATAATCAATTGATTTTTTATTTTTTTGGGACTTTTTGTTTTGTTAATTTTAGTTGATGCTAGTGCTAGGTGTTTTGGGTTTTTGTTGTTTGTGATATGTTGTAGGAGAGGCGAGATTGAAAATTTTGTTATTTTTATTGACATAATTATGAAAGAAATTAAATTGGAATCCTACTTTACGTTCAATTTTTTATATATGGGAGGTTTAATGGACAAAAATAATATTGTGAGTTATATAATAAGGATAGTTCTTCCCTTTAAATAACATTTATCAAATTAGTGATAATTTTTATTATGGAGAGGACTCGAATTCGAGACTTTATATTCAATTTAAATATTATATACTATCTCTATTCTATAATATTTATTACATTTGAAATTTCACATCCATTAAAAAATTATTAAATTTATCTAAATTATAATAAGTTATTGAGTAAATTCACTATATTACCGTTAATTTACTACTAGTTTTCTAAAAAAATTATTAAATTGAATTAATAACTATTTTCATAGACAGAGTAAATATGAAAAAAAAAAATTATTACTCCTCGAATCCACAAATGTGAAAAGTATTTTGAAACAAGCTATTTTTTTGAAAGCGATAAATATTGTGGAATAAGATCGGACACAATTTGGAGAGAGATGATATTACAATTAAACTTAGGGACTAATTAGTTATTTACCCGAACAAATAAACAATGAGCCGTTTATTCGAATTCAAAAACACATGTCGTTCAGGTATTGGAAAAGAGTTTTTTAAGTTTTTTGCTCACAGGTCGTCCAAATGAACAGCTGCTACCTCTCCACTGCTCCGCACTTTACAACTATACGCTCCATTAACCGCCACGCCACCAGCAGAGGCTTTGCCCCTAAAAGAACGGGGCTTCAAATCAGAGCCATGAGAGCCGTCGTCCAGCGAGTTGCCTCCGCTAGCGTCGAGGTCAATTTTTATCTTCCTCCTCTTTTATCATATGGCTTCACCGGAACATCATAGCAAAGCTTTATTTGCAGGTCGATGGCCGTGTCATATCGGAGATAGGACCGGGCCTTCTCGTCCTTGTTGGCCTTCACGAGTCCGACACCGAGTCAGATGCTGATTACATGTAAAAACAATATTAAATTTTCCCATTCTCATTCATTGGTTGTACAAAATTCATGTGTGTGCTAATACATTAGTATGAATTCAAATTTGCAGATGCCGTAAAGTATTGAATATGAGATTGTTCCCAAATGAAAATACAGGCAGGGGATGGGACCAGAATGTAATTTCCTATTTCCTTTCCTGTCGTCTCACTCTCTACATATAATTTATCCATTTGGTCAATGTGAAATGTTTTCTTATTCGAGTGATTTTCTGTATCTATGCAGGTTATGCAGAGAAATTATGGAGTTTTATTGGGTATGTTGTTAATTATATAGTTTTCTTGTAAATTTAAGAAATGGAGAACTTAGAGGTGTGTTCTTATTTTGCTTAATTGATATAATTCTAGTAAAAAAGTTTGATTGCAGGTTTAATGTTTGAATGTCATTATAATGTTGTTTGATTGTGAGCCTTGTGACAGTCAGTCAGTTTACGTTGTATGGGATCTTGAAGGGAAACAAGCCAGATTTCCATGTAGCAATGCCGCCGCAGAAAGCAAAACCTTTCTATGATACACTAGTTGAAAAATTTGGGAAATCTTACAGGCCAGATGCAATAAAAGGTACCTCCATTGCTTACCTCTTAGTCTTGTTTTGTTTGGGCACTGTAGTATAATCAGTTGAATTGATGCTATACTTTCCTATGAAAGATAGAAAATGCGGGCAAGATAGACCTTCTGTAATTTTGTCAACTGTCACTGTAACATGTTACTAATGAACCATGGCATCATTATGTATAATTCGAGGATAATGGTCTGAAAAGAACTTATAAAGATCTTATTATTGTTCATTTGACACTTTAGGGTCTTGGTGTAATTACATAGAGAAAAATGCTTAAAT
The DNA here is from genome assembly GCA_947857235.1 of Jatropha podagrica. Taxonomy (NCBI): domain Eukaryota; kingdom Viridiplantae; phylum Streptophyta; class Magnoliopsida; order Malpighiales; family Euphorbiaceae; genus Jatropha; species Jatropha podagrica. The sequence goes on along the minus strand of CANUEP010276493.1, from coordinate 66,351 downwards.
TTTCCAATTCCCACAAACTCAATTTGCTGGGGGTACCATTCTGTAGTGAAGGATTTTGGAGAGGTGTCAAATTTGAATCCCATGCCGTCTTCTAGAGCAATGCGAATATTTCATGTTTGAGATATATTTATAGGGTGCAATTTATGTGCAAATAAATCCATGCTTTTCTATTACCTAAATACTGAATGTGCTGGTAAATGCATATTGTGTTCGATTAGTGTTTTCTTGATTTCTTTTTGAACTGTTTTGTTCAGATGGTGTGTTTGGTGCAATGATGAAGGTAAGGCCATCCCATTAAGTTTATACCCTTTTATTTTTCTGATCTTATTCTTTTCATGAGACACTTCCTAACTTCATATTTTTCGATTTTCTGAAAGATTAATCTAGTTAATGATGGACCAGTGACACTGCAGCTTGACTCATTACAAACATCTAAGTGAGTACTACCGGGCACCGGCTAAAATAATCATAGCCAACTTGGTGAAATTATCTTATTTTCATGATTTAAGTTGAGCAAATACAAGTTGAAACTAATAGGGGTCATTGAACTGTTTTAGGAATACAAGTGAGGCAGGAGAAGAACCAAAAATTGGTTAAGTGGCATGTTCATTGAATCCACAGGAGTCAGGACTATTTCAGAACTTTTGAGGTCCATGGCAGGATGCCATTGACAGGCAACGATTCCATTTGAAGCTCTCTATTTTGCAAGCATTTAAATTGGGACAAATGAAGATCTTGATGCCAATTCTGTCAACTGAAAATACAGCATTGTAAACCTTTTCTAAACCCCTTGTCCTATGCCCTCATTTCATTACAAAAAAATTAATTAGAGAAAGGCTTCTGTCATTTTCGATTCCACAGAAGCAAGATCAAGTGTTTTTTATTTACATTGCAATCTTGTGATTCATATTTGAAGTATAAACAAGATCTAGTGCATCTAATAACATTCGAAAATGGTAGTTCAAACTAAGAAAAGGCTTTCTTCATTACACCGGACGGCTAGAATGTTGATGTATGGCATAATCTCTTATGAAACTGCCTATATTTTCAGATATGACTCATGACCTGAAATTAAGAAACGCTGCCTACGGTTTAACAGATGCATTTTGGAAGGATGTGGCAAATAAATACGATTGTTTAAAAATGCGCTAAAATTAACTGACACAGATGAAGTTATAACTGCCATTTATTTTCTTTAAAATTCATGTCTTTCCAATTCCAATTTGATTATGCCAAAAGTTGTGGTTCGAGGACGTAGGACTTCAGACTTCAGTACTTGATATCATCAATAGTGAGAATTTAGGCAGCAATACTTGATTTTGTCTAACCTCTAGTTCCAAGTAGTTGTCTCAAGCTGAACTCTTGACCAAGGGACCCTTGCGGAAAAAGAGGATCAATTTCCCGCATAGTTAACAGATATGTGAAAATTGCAACAATGAGAAAATCCACACTGGAATCAGACAATAAATTTACTTGCTTCATGATGCATCTTGCATTTGAGAAAAATAGTAGGTTTTTAACGACAATTTTCAACATTTTGTATGCAAAAAACATATAACGAAATGCAGATTCAAAGACGAAAAATTAATTCATGTACCAATACTACCTAAATGCCTCAAATTGATTGGACTACTATTTATTTGCCTAGCGGAGCATGAGGAATTAAAAAGCAGCATTTGGACAAAAACGTTTCACTTTCATCAGTCAAGGCTCGAGGAAGAGAATACTATGTTCAAGAACAATCGTGAAAAGAGCAGCTAGTTCAATAATAAAAATATGTAGAACTTATTTACAAGCGCCTTAGATACCAAAACATACACGGCGGATCAGGCTTGAGCTCCTATGAATTTATTGAGAGGATAGTTGCTGCTGTAAATAGCGCTTCTTTTGCGAAAGGCAAAATCTCCATGCTTCTGCATCATGCCATCATGTCACGTGCAATAACATAAAAAACATTTGGTACTTGATAAAGAAAGGGGAAAAAGAATAAGAGTTAGGCAAATAAGGCAGAAAACAACTATAAAGGATACAATTAACTTGTTTTACGACTATTTTAGCACTAACACTGATGCAAATATAGACGTAACGTAACAGTCATTCTAGAACGATTCTTAGGTGTTTGTTACAGGTCAGTCAAAGAAGCAGCACCTTATCCAAGCCAACGAATTGGGCGCAAGTTATTTCACATATAACCATAAGGTTTTCTCTGAAAAGGTTAGCTGCAGAACATATATGCAAATAAAAGTTGCATAAACAAGTCATAAGAAACAAAGACGAAGTCTTACTCATCTGTTCTTTTCAAACTACTGAATGCAGATATTACATTCTCGCACATTTCCACGAGGGACTTGCTACTCAATTTGTCCTCAGAATCAAAGATTCGATCAGCATCTTGTTCGGGTGTAGGTAATGACAAATGAGCCTGAAGAAGAATTAAATAATTTAATCAAATTGAGATTATATTACTAGTGGCATGACAGTCTCATAAATTTCACCTTATATAATATCACATATTAGAGTCTAATTTTTATAGCCCATGAACCGTAACTCAGTTGACAATACAATCTAGACATATGAAAAAAACTCTCGAATTCAATTCCACTAAATATAACTATAAAGAGCGAAGTAAAATCAAATTAGATAAACTCGCCTTTATTAATAAGGTTTAGATACCGATAATTTATACCAAACAAAAAAAAAGTCTAATCTCTATATCTCCAACCAGTGAATATTACGGCTCCCAGATCAGAATGCTTCTACTGTTGAAGTTCAAAAATTGGTCTTATCTACATTATGGATCCATAATTCTGTTGGTAAAAGCGAATGAAGTTTCTTTATTTTCTCCACCTCGTGTTTATACTCTTTACAACATGTGTAGCGTGCGGTATCTTTTCATAAATCCTACTATGTCTACATAACTAGATTGGATCCAAAATATATTATTCTATATTCTGTTGTTTATGAAGGCCAATATAAGGTGATAATAGATACCAATCGCCAGACGGCTAACTCTTTGGTCTATTAAGACTGCATAATTTAACAAATACAGGCTGAATTTTAACAATTGCAAAGGACTTTGCTCCAGAGTGAATAGTACCCCAAAGTTGCAAATCAGGAAAAACAGCATTCGTCATGGGCATTAATTCAAATTTCAAGGCAAGAAGTTCTTATGTACTAGCGATTTCCTAAACCAACCAAACACTAGCATCAGTGAGAATCAGGTAAAACTTTATTTATCAATGTGTACGATTGAGAAAGAAGTAAAATTCACCTGAAAAGCATGTGCCAGAAGCATTTGAACTATATCTTGACCAATCTTTTTAGTAATGTTCTTTGTGCTAGTGACATTTGAAAAACCCTTCAGAATTCCAATGAATGTCCCATCATCCTCTTTTGGACTATTAGACCTCCGGGTGCGAACAGAAGGCTACAATATAAAATATATAGGCATTTTTAATAGTTTGCATTAAGCATTAAATTGAAAATGTTATATACAGTTCTTAAGTTCTTTTTGTTAGCATAATACCTTTCAGTTCCACAGCTCTCAAGTGTGTTTGATAATGTTTTTTTGTTTCACAACGATTCCAAAAAAACCCCTTAGTTTGTCAACTAAAAGAATTTCTATTTAATATAGTTAAGTAAAATTAACTCTTCTCATGATTTTTAATAACAATATCACCACCAAAACTCTCGGTCCAACCACCACAGACCCATGGTCACTACTATACACCATCATGACTATCATTTAGTGCAATAACATTGCTACCCACCACCATACCGTTCACTGTCACCTTTGAGCTATCATTCATTGCCACCAGCACCTCAATTATTTCCAGCCGACTATTTCTACCACCAGGCTCACCACTATAGAATTGTCATATCCATTGCCAACCACCACCACCAAAATCAATCCCTTACCATCTTAGACATTACTAAAATCGCAGTTTCCAGTAATTCTTTAAACAATATTGTTAAATGCATATCTTCTCCTTTTTGGCTTTAAATTATAATATTCGACTTTCAGCTTGTAGTTTTTTCCTGGTTCTTAAATTTCAACACTAGAACTGCTCAGCTCTTGAATTCAGCCTTAAACTATCAATGTCACTAAATACCATCTTAGTAACTAACAAGTTTGCCACCTACATAATTGTGTAAAAGGAATTCCATGGGAACACAAATGGAGATCATATGAGGAAGATTAAACTACTCCGTACCTTAGGAATATATTTTGAGAAGTACTGCAAAATTATTTCCAGCTTCCATTTAGGTTCATTAAATATCTGCATAACATTCCCATATTTATCATAAGACTACTGATCAACTCATCCAACAGCTGTGGGAATTGTTTCTTCAGCAGCATTGGAAAACTTTGAATCAACTAAGCCCGAGAACTAAATCTTTTAGAAATTAAATGCATATTCTGGTCATGCAATGTATTAAAACGGACACGAATATCATTAGAAAGAAGTCGAGAGAGAGAGAGAGAGAGAGAGAGAGAGAGAGAGAGAGAGAGAGAGAATGAGACAGAAATAAAAGTTATATATGACTAATGCTACGAAATGTGATTATCAGTTAGAAGGGAAGATGGCATTTGTGAAGTGCAAAGCCATGACCAAAGGTAATGACTAATTCCGAAGCCATTGACTGAGAATTAAACTAGTGTTTTTCCATGCATTGTGTAAGTTTTCCACTACTTGCACATTCCTGTGCCTGCCCCTGTGTGTCTAGGTTAGAAATGGAGAGAATTATTAAATACACAAAATTAAGATAAATACCTGAAGAAATTGGTAAAGCATATCTCTATCATAAGTAAGCTCGTCCAAAATTATCTCTACAAGAGGGGTTCTGATTCAAATCCAATTCATTTGTTCATCTTAAGTAATAAAAGAAATGATAAAGAAAATTATTATATCATGAATACAAGTAAATACCTCACAACATCAGCCCTAGTGGTACAACCTTGCACATCTGCATTCTTCCTTGATACATCAAGCTCCAGAATCTGAAAAAATTGGTACCATCAAAGCTTATAAAGAAAATGGCTTTAGAATATTCTTAGATGAATGATACCTTTAGCAACTTACAATTTTCAGAAGTTTCAGCAAAGCAGTAGAAGTACTAGTTCCCACTTCAGGTAAAGCAATTGCTACAGCAGGATTACCATTTTGAGATGGTTTGTCCACAGAACTATCAGAAGATCTGGGATCATTATTGAGTTCAGCCGAAAATAGACATAGTCCACACATGATAGATAAGCAGTCCTTCATTAAAACTTTGTAGTTTATTCTTCTTGAACTCTGTTACATCAATGCAATACCAACTTCAAACAATTTTTACAATTTAACGTAAAAACATTGCTTCCAGGGACTAGAACAATTCTAAATATAAGCATCCTGATGCTCATGATGTTAATGACTACACAACCGCAGTTAATTAGGAATTACAAGATCCACCGCATTAGAAGCTTAGAAGGTGGAAATATACCAGAAGCATGCTGAGTAAGGACTCTCTTAGCGGCACCCAGTTCATTGTTTCTGCAATGCAGCAGTAAATTGTTTAATCTATTTAATGCTCAAAACCAAAAGAAACTTTAGAGAATCATGTTCTCTTACCTTTATAAGCTCTATTACGCAATAAAAAATCTTCTTCAAGAACATTGATAAGATACTGAAATAACAACATTTTTCCCAGAGACTGAAACATAACCAGGTAAGAGCCATGGTCAAAAAATTGCCAAATAAGTTGATAACCCAACATATTCAATACTTGATCCGACAAGTTTAGTATTTGAACCGTCCTATTGAGACATGGAATACAAGGTGGACATTGTCTAACACTATATGTAATTTGAACTTTGAAGCACAAAAAATAAGCATAAACTAACCTTTATTTTTAAAGTTTGGAAGCTTGTTTCATTGGTAACTGCAGCAAGATCTTGTATTAACAAATGGAAAGCCTGAAAGAGGTACAAAGAACCAAATGGAAATTACAATGTAGAAATGAGGAAAAAATATCAAAATATTCTCATATAAATAACTGTAAAAATCTATTACAGAGCCAATAACATTATTCCTTGCTAGAATCTTATTCTTAGGACAGTAACAAATAGAAGAAACCACTGAGTTTGATTTTGAACCTATGTGCAAAGAAACCCATCACATGCGATATCTTCTCTTTGGTAGCTATAACAGAAAAAAGATGCAATATGACATTATTATATCACATAAAATTAGAGACCTGAATTATAAACAATAAAATTTTTACCAACACTCAATAACCCAACAGGTTGACATTCATCCATTTTAAACAAATAATATATAGTTACAATTCAAATGAAAAAAAAAATCATGATACGGAATTAAAACCAAAGTCAGCCAACGAAAATCCACTCACCGACGAGTCAAAAGCTCCAGCGTTTTTTCCAGCAGTTTCTTTTTCACCAGAAGTAATATCCAAATTAAAAACAAACGGTGACCAAGCCTAGTAGACAACGAAATCGATACAGGATCCGTTACAATCAACATAAGAGAAATATAGAAACTAAAATATGACAAATGAAGGTCAAAACATCTATACCTCCTCAATCACCACAAGCTCAGATGACTCTGCTCTTTTGTTTGCTAAATAAATTCGTGGAAAACGCTGTGCATAGACAAACCAGAAAATTTTAAAAAAGATTCCACTAGAATATTGAAAGAGTAAAAAAAGAAGAAATTTGAAAGTATGGACAGGATTGAATTAGCAAAAGAACAGAAAATAAGCTAGTAAGCACCTTATCAAGCTTATTTAAAAGCCGATAACTCTCCATGATCAATTCCACAGATTTTCCAACCCTTAGGATTTGGAAAACTGCCTCATACATTTTGCTTCACAAGCCAAATTCCATTATCAATAAGCAATCTAATATTTATCGTAAAATAACAAAATTTAGCAATTACTTGGTCGGAGGAGTAGCGTTGTCCTGGTCAATAGAAGCAGTTCGAACAGCATCAAGAAAAGCAATTCCTACATTTCGATTAACAGAAATAAAATAAATGGAGAGATAGTAGTAGAAACGAATTCGAAATTTTATCTTTCCTCGGTTTAGATAAGGTTTATCCGAAACCAAACGGAGGAATTACAGAGACAAAAACGTGAAAATACGTACTGTCGTCGTCGGCGTCCTGATCATCTTTGGAACCGGTGGCATCGAGGATAGCTAACATGTTCTCTTCAATGCCTCCTCTGGCCATCCTGCTTCTTCTAACGCTGCTAGAGTCTTCCATTTTGGGTTTTTTGGAAACCTAGGTTTTGATATTTTGCACTGAGTCCAGTACAAGTTCTCGATCGTTGATATGGCCGCCAAAAGCTCTGTGTTATTTCCCGCCTAAATTTCTATAAACTAAATTAAAAATAAATAAAAAATGAGTATAAATTACAATTAATCGATAAATAAAATAAAAAGTAAACTAACACATAAATAATATAAAAATTCCGTTGCGGGGAATCGAACCCGGGTCTCTCGGGTGAGAGCCGAGTATCCTGACCAACTAGACTACAACGGATTGTTGATTGGCTAAATGAAATTTTTAATTTGCTTTTCTTTTAGCTAAATCGTTCGCAAACATCGCATGTGCGAGCGAATGTCAAACACAAAGACAAGTCATCGATGGCTAAATGCATGAATATATACTCTTACATATTTTACATATAAAGAAAAAAACAAATATGGCACGTCAAATTTTGTTCTTGCATGGAGGTGGTACTCCTGCATCCAAAACGTAATACACTAATTTACGCCACGTTCATTCCTATATATAGACATTTTATCTTGTGCGTGATGTGAGGTTCAGCTAAGATATCTACACTAAAAATAATAATTTTTTTAATATTTTTTCTTTTACATATAAAACATTCGTTTGATATGTAATTGTTATAACTTACAACAATAATTCTTATAATTTTTAATTATTTAATCCATCAATTTTTACAAATTTGAAGGTTGAATATAGAAAATATTATAAATTATAACATTTAATATATGCAATTTTATAAGTTGATATTTTCAATATGTTAAAGTAAACACTAAGGTGTCATAATTTTTTATCAATACAATGAAGTAAATGTATAAATTTAACCATGGACTTTACATAAAAAAACTCTTACGGTCCGTTTGAAATAAATAAATGATGGTTCTAGAATTCATTTGTAAATGAATTCCAAATAGAAAACATGAAAACATGGATTTAATATTTTATATAAATGAATATAAATTTAATATAATAAATAATAAATTTTATATAAATAAAACACTCACATCCCATCATAGCTAATTAATTAATTATAAATATGATATATAAAATAATTATAACATTCATCATAATAGTTATCTTTAATTTGTATAAAATGTCTTTGTTCAAGAAAAAAATATAAAATATTTTCTTCATTTAACTAATTAATTTAGAAATTACAAAAATATTTGAAAAACTTATTATTATTGTTAATTATATTTGAAAACATTAGTGCATAAGACAAAAATTGTAGTTTCGCACTAATAACTGTGAAGTCCAAAAAAAATAAGAAGGGAAAAGAAATGAAATACTTCAGTCTATAGAGAGGTAGTTTTATCAAATAAAATTTAGTGGTTTATTATTATGATTAAATTTGATAAAATAAATAAGTTAAATAGTAAAAAATTTTAAATAATTCAATATGTAGAAAAAAGATCGTAGTTTTGTAAACAAAAATTTGAGTGTTTAATTTTGTGGAATTCATTTGAAAATTTTCACCAATTTTTATAGAATTTAGTGTAGTTATATTCAATTTCGTGAAATTAAATTTCTAAAATTGAAATCTAATTTTTTTTTTATTCCAAACACGAAAACATGAATTTCTAAATAAATTCCATAAAATTTTATAAAATTCATTTGTTTCGAACGGGCTTTTATAGTATCCTCAATTTTTAATTTGCACTGGATACTTCAACTTGTAACATTATACCTATTAAATACTTCATCTTGTAAAATTTTTCTATTATATATTTTAATTTTATATAATTATATTGATTAAATATTTATTAAATAATTGAATAATAAAAAACAGTTGGAGTACTGTTCATATAATAATATATTTATTTTTCAAACACTAATATATAATATACCATGTACACTATTTCATTTAATTTAAGTTGGAGTAGTGTTCTTTTTGAAATAATGTGTGAAAAAACAGTTTCTTAGATTAGCTGGAGCGGGGCGGGGGAGGGGTAGCTATTTGCTAGGCCAATCAATGCGATGCATTTGAGAAGTCAAGTCTTGTTAATTGTTGTACCTAAAAAAAATCTGGAGGTAGATGAGATCTATAACCAGAAAACAACGTGACATGTTCTTTGCCTCGATGCCAAAGATTTTTTCAACACCTTAAAACCCAATAGACATTAGCATAAATCACATTTATGTGTTACTTTTTGGAGTCAACTTTTTTCCTCCACTAAATTCTCTCTCTACATATATATAATTAACTTTTAATTAATATATACACATTAAGATTTAAATTTCATTTTCCAGTAAAAAACTCTTGATTTATATATTAATCAAGAGTTAATCATTCAAGCAAGATTTGTCGCTTGAATCTATCATCTATTAATTACAACTGAACCGACTGACAAAAATTTAGTGTAACATGAAAATGGCCGTTTGTTTTGGCGCGACGCTGACAAATAATTCTGGTACATAGGTTTAAATCTTCAACCAACACTACCAGTGCACATCTGGCCTATTTAAGAACAACTTGTAGAGAAGTTTCAAGCATATAGCAAAAGACATTAATAATCGAAAAGCTTCTCTTGCTAAAATAATAGTATAACGACGATGGCGCCTGTCAGGATAGGGTTACTAATACTTTTGGCAATGATGATGCTAATGTTCTCAACAGCAGTGGATATTCATCAGGTAAGAAAGTTGGCAGCAAAAAACAATATCACATGTGTCTTAGTGTTTGGAGATTCAAGTGTTGATCCAGGAAATAACAACCGTCTTGCCACCACGATGAAAGGCAATTTCCTTCCTTATGGAAAAGATTTCTTTAATGGCCGCCCCACCGGAAGGTTCACCAATGGAAGACTTGCCACAGACTTCATAGGTAACCTTAATGACTTTCTTGCGCTCCAAAATATACATTAATGTGTGTATATATATTTTTCATTTATGTTTCTTTTTTAGCTGAGGGAATCGGTTATACAAGAGCAATACCCGCTTTTCTTGACGCTAATATAAAGCCAACAGATTTGTTACATGGCGTTAGTTTTGCTTCTGCTGCTTCTGGTTATGACGACCTAACTGCAAATCTCTCAGTAAGTTAATTAACCCTAATTAATTTCCATTATTCTAATTCAATAACCGAATTAAAATACTCAAATTAATAGTATATTTTGTTTATTTTTAGAATGTGTTGCCAGTTTCAAAGCAGCTAGAGTATTTTAAACAGTACAAGCTTCAACTGAGTCAGTTGGTAGGCAAGAATAAGGCAGAAAATATCATAAGAAATGCTGTGTTCGTTGTGAGTATGGGTTCGAATGACTTCATTCAAAATTACTACTTGGAACCAACTCGCCCGAAGCAATACACTGTTGAAGAATACCAAAATTTCTTGATAGCTCGCATGGTTGATGACTTCAAGGTACATTGATTTACTGTAGAAGCCATTTTCGTTTGGTGAATATACGATAAGAATAAACTTTTTCTAATGAAAATTTTAATCTAACTACTGTTTGGTTGCAGGAAATGCATGAACTCGGAGCCAGAAGACTGGTTGTTGTTGGAGTTCCTCCTTTGGGGTGCATGCCACTTGTCAAGACAATAATGGATGAGAAAATATGTGTGGAAAGTTATAACCAAGTTGCCTTGTCATTCAACTCTAAGATAGAACAGGAGCTACTCATCCTCAGAAAAACTTTAGGGATAAAAGATGCATATGTTGATTGCTATAATGTCATAAAACATGCTGTGGATAACCCCAGACAATATGGTTAGTTTGCATAAAATAATTAATTGCTTAATCAAGTTTAGGATAATTCATTCTAAGAAAATGCCACTGGAACTAACTTTTTGCTAATTAATTTTGTCAGGTTTAGTTGAAACATCAAAGGGTTGTTGTGGATCAGGAGCTATAGAGTATGGTGATTCATGTCGAGGCTTGAGCACATGCACTGATGCATCAGAATATGCATTTTGGGATGCTATTCATCCAACAGAAAAAATGTATCAAATTCTTGCCACTGAAGCTTTGAAATCTCTTAATGAAGCATTACTGAGATAATTAAGCATCTGTATTCCTAGTTATCGTTTAATTCATTATACGTACACATGTATTCTTGCGATATATGGAAATATCTTTTCAATATGACTTCTTGTATAATAAATTTTAAATAAACATGAACATGTTTTGAGACAAATAACCCAAATGGGACTTAAATTATGTATTCCATCCTTCAACTCAGACTCTCCGGGCCAGCCTCTTTGGTTCCAAATGCGATCCAGAATTGGTTGGCCAGTCAATCTATATGGGAGGAGAAAGCAAGCTTGTATAGACAAACAATAGATATTTTTGCTCCTATCAGAAAATTCGATCGAAATGCAATTACCGTCAAATTGATAGTAATTTGATAATGTAGAGGATGTTGTTGATTTGGCAAGCAAATGAATGCGTAGTAGTTGATAAATAATAAGTACATATGTACTGTGTGGATGGGAAATTTCAAGTACTAAATCAATTATATTCATTTAATAAAATACTAATTAAACAATACATAATAACTAAAATAGTTAATTTTTGGTAAATAGGCCTACAATATATAAATAGCATTTATGTAATTATTTCAGTATACAAATTGACACGTATACTCAGTAACACAGTATATCTTCCTGTTCCTGTAATATAAAGGGAGCAAAACAATTAAAATATTTAGGGATCCCTTATTAAAAAATCAATAGTAGGACGCGTGGCTTGGAAAACTTTGTAGTATATGGTTTCAGTTGGATGTATTGAATCCCAGAACACATACTTTGAAGCATCAGGACACACAAATGATTTTGGATTGCACAATATTCCTGCTTCTAGGTAACCCGTTCCGCAACACCCGCTTCTTACCTCATCAAAGGCTTCACCCCAAAGAAAAAAAAAAGAAAATGTTAATCACAATTGACCAATTAAATAATATAATTATAAGTTATGAGTTTACCAGATCTGTCATTCCCCAGAATCGCGTCCTCCAGCGGTCCATATGCAGGGGAGATACCAATTTTGACGGCGAGATTTGCTAATCGATTTTGCATGAGGCTTAATTCATTTTGAAGCATTTGATTGAATTTTAATCCAATGGAGGAATAAGAATCAATACAATTGCGTTTTAAAATTGCATTATTTGCGTTTTTAGAGAAAATGGTGATGACAACGGGCAAACAACCCATTGGAGCTAACTCTGCAAATATTATTTTACGTCCTCCTTCGTCGATCAAATCCTATCATCATCCAAAATAAATATTTCAAATTATTAGTAGTAATTGACAAAATAATAAAATTTGAATTTTAAATACTTATTTAATTGAAATAAAATTTACTATAAATATTTGGAGAAGAGTAAAATAAAAAAAATATTAAATAGCAAAATAAAAATAAAAACTGTCAAACCCAACTGAAGAAAAGAAATAAAAATGTATAAAATGACATTTAAATACGAAATAATGAGAAATCCGCAGAGAAAACAGTGGAAAAGGAAATGCATTTATCATAGTTAATCATTTCAAACCTACATTGGGAAATAGCATTAATGAGTTCAGCCTCCTGGGGTCTACAATTATCTTTTCTGCTCCTCACTGGTGGGTCGTGGCAATCAATTAATGGATCTTTAAATCATTTTTTCCCTTTCCATATTTAATCGACAGAAACTAATTGTTCTGGATGACTGGATAACACTGTTAATGCTTTCTTTTTTTTCTTTTTTTAAATAATAAGTATAGTCGATACAGGTGCATGAAACGACAACATCATTTTCTATATCATAAATCAGCCAAATAAATAACTCGCTAATCTATAGAGTGCAACGAATACAATAAATTAAAAATAAGAAAGTGGAGTCAAACCTGTACGAATTGCAGAGATTTATGCAAGACGAACTGCTGGTAAGCTGGAACAGTGAAGGTCTTTCGTCGAATGGGTAGAGTTAAATAATTAACAACAAAGTCATTAGTGCCACAACTAATGATAATCAGAGCTTTCTTTATATGATTTTCTGCTCTTTTCTTTCCAATTGCAGACTCCAGCCTTTTCTTGTACTCTTTAAAATACTCTACTTGCGTTTCGGTGGATAGCACATTCTGTCAGAAAAATTAAACAGTGAGTGAATTCAAGAACTACCAGCATTAAGTTGTATTTCTATTCATCTTCCTTTTTTGTTTTACCCATATATTTTGACTTTCAGTTCACATATACAGTATCAATGAATGATAAAAGCCATTACCTTTTGAATATATTACCTTGTCTCTTTACACGTAAAATAGTAAATTCTTGTATAGATACTTACATTTAAAAAAAAAATCTGGGGGAAACTAATAAATTTTAACTAACAGATAAAGAAATAGAACAAACTGAAGATTATGAATGTGGGTGAAGAGAGAAAGAAAGAGACGCTTATTTGTGGGGTGAGAGGATCAAATCCACTGCCAGCAGATGCAAAACTAACTCCTGTCATAAGCTCTTCAATGCTAAGAGTTGGGTCCAAATATGGAGGCACATATTCTTTTACACCAACATAAGAAGCTGTACCAAGTTCAACCAATATATATATATGTATATATTACCGTTTGATCATATACATATATATGTATATAAAGGATAATAATTGAACCAGACGAAAATTACCAATAAAATCAGGACTCAGGCGTCCATTGCTAAACCTTCCTGTTGGGACTTGATTAGGAAAATCTTTCCCATAAGGTGGGAAGTTTCCCTTGAAAATAGTTGCGATGAAATTATTGTTCCCAGGGTCTACGGTCGAGTCTCCAAAAACTAAAACAGCCGTGACTGAATTGTTCGAGGCCTTTGGAAATGCTAGAGCTTCTTCAATTGCGATAATATAATGAAGAAGAAGAAGGAGAAGAAAGTACCTCTGCCTTTTTTCCATTATATAGCTAAAAGCCCAAAATGTGCTATCTCCTTCCAGAGGTTTACTTCGTGTTGAAAGAAGGAATATGGAAAACTCCCATTTTATGGGCTCAATCGGGATTCAGTCAGGTTGAGTAATGAGTTGATGGATGGTTGGGTTGGGTTGGGTTGGTGGGTTATGTGACATAATAGGATGGGTCACTTTCAACTTTTTCATTACATAAATGCCCTTTTCTTTCTCCTTTTGAAATTAAATTTTCACCACATTATTATTATTATTATTATACATTAAAGGGCACCTGTGAATAAAATCTCAGTTGCCACTGTATATAGTGTTTTTCCTTTTCAACCATTCATATTTAAGAATAAAGAGAAAAGTAATTTTTAATTTTATCAACGAAGGAGAATAAATATATGATACAATCTATGTTGTTGACTATTTAGAAACTATTCCAACAAGTTATGGAAATATGAAAATTATTTAATTGGTTAGTTATTTCAGTTTAACTGTCTAATTCATTCTAGAAATATTCAATTACTCGTCCTAATTTAAAATTTTTAATTAATAAAAAATTAAATAATTTTTAACTAATTTTTCTTTTTTAAAATTAAAAATAATTTACCCCAGCATAGTGCGGGTCTACGTCTATCCAGTTGTTCTGTTTCTAATTTTCTAATCGTTGGCTGGAAGTTTGGAAACCAAACCTTTAACTCATCAGTTCTCAGTTCTTAACTACCTATCTAATTTTATTTGTTTCTTCAATTAGGGTTTGAGACATTTTCGTACGATATTTCATTTGAAAGAGGTCTTTAACTGTCTAAATCTCACAAAAAAAAAGGAAAAAAGTGAAAATAAAATTCCAATATTTTGTTGTTTATAGTAATTTTATATTTCCAGCAAATTCTAATTCCGGTATTTGAAAAGTATGCGAGTCTTGTTCCTATATTTTCATGTTAAGATGTAATGAAATTGAGCATATTTATAAATTTTTTAAAACATATAACAATATAGTAATAATACCCTTAAATATATCATTTTTCTATAAAATTTTTATTTTTGATAAATTAATATTGTTGAATTACTTTCCTCAAAAATAATTTTTTATGAAAATATTGAATTTTGATAATAAAACAGTATTAAAATGATTTCCGACAGCAGCAAAAACCTTAATTGATAAGGAAAAAAATATTATTTTTATTACCCGAATTAATCTTCCATTTTAAATATGAGTAATAATTTAAATTATCAATAAATTTTATTAAAAAAATATTAAATATATGTGTGAATTTTTTTATATATTTATACTCATAGGAGAGTCGATTGATTTTTTGAGATTTCACATTATTCGTGAAAATTGTGTTAATTATATAAATTTCTCATGATTTTTGAGGATAAACATGTCATTTCAACACATTTGTTACTCAATTAATTGAAAAAAGGTAAAATATTGTATTTTTAGAATTAAATGTGATTTATGATATTATCCAATGCCAGAAGAAAACAAAGCGTCTAGCACCTAACATAATTAATATCAACCAACTTATCTAACAACGATGTGATTCAAAATTTGTACAGAAAACCATAACTCCTTCTAGTCGTGACATTGTGCTAGTGCAACTAACAAATCATGAGGAGCATTGCACTTAATAGTGGTATTGTTGGTGGCTTCTTGCCACTAAGAGTTGCGCCATAGAATAATAAAGTGCTTGGTGCTTGCTTAAGAAAAGAGCCAACCTATGTTGTTTGACCACATCAATACTCACTCTAGAAGTTTCAAATTTACTTTTGATTAAATATATAAATTCACTTATAATTATGAATTTTTTATATTAATTACCGCAATCGAAAGTCCAATGGATTCCGAATATATCCATTTGAATATTATAAAATCCATATAAAAGTCGACTCAAGGGATAATATAAATTATAAAATCCTCTTACAAGATGGAAATCTGTGATGTTACTATAATTGAGACATATGCTCAATTTTACATTATATCTTCCTGTTCCTATAATATACATATCAGTTGAAAAAAGAAAAGAAAGCTATAATATACATATCTTCCTGTTCCACTTGGATCACGTCGTTCAACGGTCTATAAGTAGCCAAGATACCGATCTTTAACCCGAGATTTAGTAATCGATTTTGCATGAGATTTAATTCATTTTGAAGCATTTGATTAAGGTTTATTCCAATGGAGGAATAAGAATCAATACAATTGCGTTCTAAAATTGCATTATTTGCATTTTTAGAGAAAATGGTGATAACAGCTGGTATACAGCCCATTGGAGGTAACTCCGCAATCGATATACTTCGTGCTCCTTCATCGACCAAATCCTGTACTTATAGTGAGAAATTAGATGGCAACTGACGTAAAGTATCTCCATGGCTGAAAAGGAGAAAACAATGGAACAGGAACGTGCATGCATTTATTATAGTTAACCGCGTTTCAAAACCTATACTGGGGACTCGTATTAATGAATTGAGCTTCTCTGGAATCTACAATTATTTTCTTTGCTCTACTAAACTCACATGTTCCCCATGTATTCAAGCAGTACAATCTACTGGACAATATTGTAAATTTCTTTATTTTACCGATAAGATAAATTAGGCCCAATGACTATAAACACGAAATGTCCAACTTGGGCCATTTAGATACTATAAAGCTAGAGGCCCAATCCAATTAATATTATTTTAATATCTCTTCCAGCTGTTCTTCGTAGGCATCTTTATTCCTCTGTTTCTTTCTTTAATCAATAATAAGAGAAGCAAAACGGAGTTGAGTAAAAACACATTCTTGACATGACAGACTCTACGTTTCTATTGTGAACTCCAATGCACTGAATCAAGAATTCAAGATCACCGTATTTGACATAATATATGTCTTTGCTTGCTGCCATTTCAAGTATAGAAACTTACCTTTGAATTTGAATTTGCCCAAGCGTGTGCCTCTATTTTATTAGCTCAGCTGTTATTAAGCTATCTCCATTAATCAAGGGCGCAATGCTTGTTAACCAAGAAAATGACCCAAAAAGATTACTGTTTTTACGGTTTAGAGTAGCTTCAAGTAATTTGAAAAACATGCATGAATTTGATAGACTTGAAGCCATACTGCTTCTTCTCATTTGTGTATCTTGCAAGTTTTCCAAAACTAAATACGCGTTGCAATATGCAAGAACTGTCATGGAATTAGAACTCTCCTTTTCGATGGAATTACTTTCTTTTTAAAAATGTTTATAGTAAAATATCGATGCATTTGACATTTTGAAGCATGCAGTTATACATCATAAGCTTACTGCAAATGGTAGCTATTGACTTTTGTGGGGGAAATTTCGAACGACGATAGAGTTTTTAAATTTGAACTGAGAATTTTAGTTGGAACAAAGATTTAAAATTGCCATTGCAAAGAGAACTATCTTCCAAGCAAAACATTATATATGCTTTAAAACTCAGAAACTTCAATTCAACATTGTAATTAATTAATTTTATTCTTATTACCTTATCCTATTAAAATTTTTGACTTTCTATTTATTTATTTTAAATAAAAAGTCTATATTAATATTTTAAATTGGTGTTTTTGAAGGTTAAGGTTGTATTTTAGAAACTCTGAGTTGGAAATTTTGTAATGTATAAGGATGTATCTAATCATGCAAAGTTAATATTATCCATACGTGTATGGATTTGCACATATATCTTAATTAGGTGAAATGTATATAAACAGAAAGTGGTAAGACATTGCAAAACAAAATAAATTAAATTCTCTAGCCAGCTTTCAATTTCTTAATTCCCTCTTCCTCTATCTCTTATGTAATGCATTGATTATGATATTGAATTGCAAGAAGGTCTCCTAATAAAAAAAATATATATCTATGAAAAACCCAAAAAAAAAAAAAAAAAGGTATTACTTATAAATTAAATTATTAAATTAACCATCAACAAATGATTAGAGGATATGTACACAAGTCAACAAAGAAGCCTTGAAACACACAAATACACCTCTTTTTTTAGTGTCCAAATTCTAATATCCTCCGTAACTTTAGCTGGTGCCACTCACATTATAATAATTTCTGGATTGAACCACAAGCTTTCCAACTGGAATTTTCATTCATATGTGGTGTAGGATAAGCATTAGCTTAGCTGTTAATGATGATACATACACACCATTTAGTCTAATTATTATATATTTATAGCTCCATCATTCTTTCTCAACTTCCCTCTTAATTTATTTTTTTTTTTAATGTAATGCAAAGAACAAAATGAATACACAAAATGATCATCAACTTCTAGAGAATGTATGGGCGAGTTTTATCAGAGGCGAAGAAGAAGCAGACAAGAAAAGTGAAACACAAGAGGTTTCAAAATCCTGGCAAGAGCTGCCCGATCTTGATGGTAGAGAAGGATCAATGGAAGTCCTTCAAAGACTACCAAGTCTAGGCAGGTGGTTTTCAATGGGAGCTGAGGCATGGGAAGAACTTCTTTCAGGATTAGACGGCGATGTATCAAAAAGTCATGCAAATATACAACTCTCTTGCAACGTTGATAGTTCAGATAATAAGAACTTAAAAGTCAATGCTATGAAAGTAGAAAAACTGGCTCAAAGACATTACAGAGGAGTAAGAAGACGACCTTGGGGTAAATATGCGGCGGAGATAAGAGATTCGACAAGAAAAGGAGCTCGTGTTTGGCTTGGAACTTTTGATACAGCTGAAGAAGCAGCTTTAGCTTATGATAAAGCTGCTTTGAGAATTAGAGGTCATAAAGCATACCTTAATTTTCCACTTGACACAGTTGCTAAGACTATGGGCAACAGTTATGCTACTGATCTCGGCTACAAGAATGATAATGATTTTACAAGTTCTGGCAGTTTTCTTGAAGGTAACTATGAAAATAATTCAAGAACTCGAAAAAGGGTATCAAGAGACTGGGAATCAGAGAAGAGTAATGAAGAATTGATTATTGAACAGCCAGAATTTAAGAGAATGTTTAGTGTGGAAGAGAAAATTGGCAGTGACTTCGATGTTGTAGAATTTCAGGACTTGGGCAGTGATTACTTGGAGAGTTTGCTTTCCTCTTTATGATCAAATATATTTGAAGGGTTTCGATTACATTAATTTGTTTTGTTTTCTATACACTTTTAGGACTATATTTGGAGAAAATCAAACATATGTAGAATTTTGGGTTGGTATTAATCTAAAGTTTAAAAAATATTTTATATTCGGAATTCGAAATCAAAAATTCCGATTAAATAATAAAATGATTTTTATCGTCTCATTTCAACCGTATAAAAAGGTTTTTTTTTTTTTTTTTATTTTTTTTATTTAAATCAACAACAGAGTTAAAACCATATTTAATTTGTTTTGCATTGTAAAAGTCTAATAAAGTTTGGGATTGGCCAACATCCATCACCGTATATAAGTCTTTTCAACCGCATGCAGTTGACGATCCCATATGGATTCTAAACTTTGTGCCTAATACGACGAGGTATCAACATGCAAAACGACACGGACAAATGTATTACACGACTAGCATTTCATTATCAATAATGTCTGATTAATCCACATAAAGATGACATAGACAAATGTTGTCACAGGAAAAAAAACCAAATGCTTTCCTTTTCAGTATTGAGACGAGGGATTCAACCTTAAAACAAAGATTAGATCATGAAATTCACTTTTAAAATCATCTTACTTGCCACTACAGTAAATCATTTTAATTAAAAATAAAATTCATCGTTCGAAGATTAATTGTAAATGAGAAATTTCAAACCCAATAAAAGAATTAAAAAGAAGAAAAGTTAGACAACAGTGAGGTAAGTATGCATATAAAGTGTGTATGTTGGATTGAGCCATTGAAAATGGGAGCAGGTGGGGTTTAGGACCAACAATAGCAAGTTGATGCATGCGGTTCTAATTTGGTAACCCTATGGTCAAATTTTATTCCTGCAATTAATCAATATTATAGGCATTCGTACACGTCAACTTTTTTCTTTGACCATTTGACAAGTTTAATTGAAAAAAATATACAGTCATAAGATGGGAGGAGACAAGTCTTAGGCACATGTAATTTGTTTGTTTTCCTTTTCTTTTTTATAATGAAATTGTCAATTCATGAGCTGTAATCTCGCATATGCATATTAAAAACATTTATTAGGTAAATTCCACAACATACTGTTTCGTGCAGGAATAATATATTTTTCAGACTAATATATTTTTCTGTTTTATTATATGTTTTATATTCCCAACACAATAATATTTAGATAAAATATTCAATTAGTGATGATAATTTTAAATTTACAAATAAAATTTACATACAATTACGAACATAGTTTACATCGACGAAATTGATAATTTTTTCAATAAAGTATTATTTACATTTGTCCATAATCTTTCTAAAATTAGGTTTATAACTCATAAGCTATCATCTCATTTTCATATAACTGCAATTGGCCTCTCTGGCAAACTTAATTTTTTCTAGCATTAAATTCAATTAATTTTGCAAATTTATAATTCTTTTTTTTTAATAATTGAACTACATGATAACCTAACCCTCTTCCTTATGTATTTGCAAAAAAGATTACATCTGACTAGAACAAAAACAAAAATTAGGTAACAGAAAACAAAGAACAATAATTAACATGTGGGAACCCTAATATAACGTTTTCCATGTGTAGATTAAATTTAACTATTACAGCAACCAATCCCTCTAACAGACTCTAAGCAACTTGTCCGAATAATCTGACTCTGGCCCCACATCGCGTGACTCCTCCGTTATAGTACTACTCTCCGATTCCGATCCTGTGACATTGCTTGAGCCGCCGCTGTTTTCCGAATTCGGCTTAAATTTTTGCGGATTAGTGGTTGTTGCGGAAGCTGCAGCCACCACTTCAGCTGGAAAATTAAGGAGCGCCTTGGAACCGCGCATTCTAAAAGCAGCCCTATCATAAGCCAAAGCAGCCTCCTCCGCCGTCTCGAACGTGCCTAGCCATACACGAGCACCGTGCCGAGTTGAATCGCGAATTTCTGCCGCGTATTTGCCCCACGGCCGACGCCTGACGCCTCTGTAGTGTTTCTTGGCCACGGTCTTGGTTGGTTGCAGTTGGAACCTGTTTGACGTGTTAATTTGGTTTCTTGGTGGCATATTAGAGGTATTGAAGGAAATGGATTCATTTATCATTTGGTAAATGACCATGTCTTGTGAGTCATTCTCGTTAAATGGAAGCTCAGATTGAGAGGTGAGAACCATATTTGTGTTCTTGATTCTTTTCTTTATGTGGAAATGGGCTGAGGACTCTTGGTCTTGGATATAATAAACATTAGAATGTGAAATGCTTATTTATGGTGGAATCTTGGAATTTTATCTTCAGGAAATTAGGAGGAAGGTGAGATTAAAGAGATTACTAGAAGTGTCTTTTTTATTTGGTTGCTGACTCGGTGGGTTGTACTAATGCTTTTGCCCCTAATTTCTTCTCATTTTACAAGAATGCACTTTTAACATTTACAAAGAATCATTAGCTAATTACATTTTTGAACTTATTATAAAAAAAAAAAATTAAATATTACAGTTGGAAGATAATTTCAATTTCTATGCTGAAATTGATCACAGGGGCATTTAAGCAATTGATGAACCAAACAATGGCAAGTTTGGGTCGGATGGATAATATGATCTGGTTAGTAATGAACACAATGGAGCCCATGAAACGCGAGGAGGGAAATACCTTTCTAGAAGCAATGACCTCAGCGCATACATGAGCTCATCAAAGTCGTCCATTATTTGGCTTTAACGTGATCGATCATAAAAGCATTCTTTATCTTTGACCCTTCCGTTGATCTCTTTAATTAGATAATGGATCAACGGACCATATTCATTTGTCAATAAATAGTAACACTCACGCTAAATGAGGTTTCATCCCATATTTGCCTACACAAAAAGAAAAATAAAAGATAAAAAATAGAAAATTAATTAAAATTATAACTATAAATAAATCAATGTCATGACATTTTTATTGATAATGTGACAAATAAGAATTCTATATTAACTTGATTACTTCTAATTTATATCCACGTGGTTTGAACGAAAAATGTTAATATATCTATCAATAAATAAATTATGTTGCTTACTTAAATTGATTAGCTCAGACACAATAAAAAAAAAAACCCCCGAGAGCATCTCTTTATGTTTTTATTTGCAGCGTCTAATAAAATTAAAAGTTAAAAATAAAAATTTTCTTAAATGCTATTATCTATTTAGTCAGTGGGTCAAATGTTTAAAAAAAAAAAGACATTATCCATTGTACTTTTTATTTTTAAAGGATATGTCAAATTATGTTACTCAGCTTTTTTTTTTCTATTTATTTTATGCATTCTATTTTATTTACGTTCAAATTTATTCTTGCGGTGAAATTGGTTTTTTATTTGTGCATTGAATAGCCATTTTTTAAATTTAATATCTATAAATACACATTCAATTACATCATTATTCACAATTTCTATTTATTAAAATACATTAGCCATTCGTGGTTAGATCGCACATCCTCGAGAGCAACAATTTTGGAATCCATCTTTTACATTTCAAGTTCACGTATTATTTTTTTGACACTGAAAGGTAGAAAATGATAGTTTAATTTGTTGTGTTTTTTTTTTTCCTCTCTAGATTTTCATGTTCGTATGTATCCATTCCAAAATTTTTCGAAATTTATTACATTTAATCCTCTAAACTTATTAGTGAACATTTGAATTTAAATTTATTTTCATAAATATTTAGCAAAAAAAATAAGTAATAAGTAACATGTTTTGCCCAAATTTCAATTAATAAAAAGAAACATTGTCCAAAAAAAAAAAAACTAACAAAAAGAAAACCATTCTTATATATTAATTCCTATATGGTTAATCACAATTTTTATACTTTTTTTTTGAAAATCACCACTTTTATACTTAAAACCTCAAATCCTTATTCTATAATAATAATAATAATAATAATTTGAAATCCTTGTCCAAATATTTGGTTGGGCCTGGCCCCATTCCAATTTAGGCCCACACACTAGTACCGAGACCCCAGTACGCAAGGGCCTTTAAGTTACATTTTTTTTTTTTTTTCTTTTAATTGTACTTCACATGGAATTACAAATAATCTGATCAATCCCACCCCTTCCATACAAATGACTATTTACTATTTAGTCCAAGTCTCAAATCACCACCTAAATGAATAAATATAAATAAGAAATGAATATAAAAATTAAATAGTAATAAGAAGTCATAGTACAAAGAATCAATTTATTTAGAGTTTGGACCCATATCTTCATTAAATTCGGATTTTTTTTGGATAATTTTTAATTTGTCTATGGGAAAGAAATCCATATCAAAATACAATTAAGATTCAGATTCTTGTTAACTAATAATTTAATTATAATTATGTTAGCAACATGTAGAAATACTGGCTATATAGTCCTCTTCCTCGCTAGTCCTAAATGAAAGGAGAGATCAAAAGCAGTATTGGTACCGTATACTAATGATATGTAGAAAAAACAGGATTAACAACCTCTACTGTACCAACAAGTTGTTGGTTGGTGTGCTAAGCTGGTAAGCAACCTCAACTCTTGTGAGAGTGAGAGTGCAAATTCCATCCCCATGAAGCACACTTTGCTAGCGTGCTAGAAAGCCGAAACACAACTAGTTATACCTAAAAACACAACTACTCCTGCTGCTGGCGAGTGAGAAGTCCTTTATCTGTCAGCTTTTCTAAAGGTGGATCTTCCATCTGCTTCGAATAAGCTTGGCTGATCAATTCACCTGATATTAAAAACGAATGATAATTAAGTAATAACTTCATTCTCAACATTCACAAATCTACAAGCATCGATACATATACATCATACATATTGTTATAGAAGAAATGAAAATCAATATCTAAATCCTGCCAATTTTTATTTCTTTTTTCGAATATTCATATGATAATCTTACAAAATATATTTAAAATTAACTATATATGCCATGTGTAGATAAATTCAAGTTCTTTAAATTCAAATAAGCAGCATGGAAATAAAACTTTATTTCAAGAATTGTACTCCATTCATATATTCTCAAAGAATGGTAGTGAATAAGTACCATTCTTTATAAATATGGCGGATTTTCCATATGCAAAAATTTTTTTGGTGGTAGCCATAAGGGCAGCATGATCAAGAATTGTACAACACAGATAGGATAATATTCAGCAACAGCTATTGATCTAAATTTAGCGCTATCTCTGCATTAATCGTAGAGGAACTGACCCATAATGAAATGGATTTGTACTGCAAACGAATTGCAAAGGTATCAATAATAAATAAATAAATAAATAAAGGTCAATCTTTTAATTACCTTCAATGCCATTCAACTGTTGGCTAGGGTTTGGCAACTGTTGGACATGTTGGAAATTAAGATTATTTTCACTCCGCCGCATTCTATCGTGCTTTTGTATGTTAAATTGACTATTATGAAGATAAGGAGCATCGCGAACGTCTCTTCCCTTAATCCTGTGTAGTTCTGGTGCAACTTTACCATGAACTAAATCTCCTGTCTGGTTTAATATGTCCTGTGACTGCACAAAATTAGGATTATCCAAATTCCCTGGACCATGCTCGTAGAAGAAGCCTTTCCCTTGGTTATTACAAGCTACATGACCGCCTGTTTGTAGAAGAGAAGGTACTCGGCAGACTGTGGGACCATTAATAGGGCTTAAAGCTTCTCGTTTTGGCAAAAAATTGTTGGCCTGTAGAATGGGCGTACCTCTTCCTAGGGTTGTGTTGTCTTGTCCTTGCAGATAACTCGACCATAAATTATTAATAGCAGAAAAATTATTCATGGGTAAGTGCGTTCCTATATTTTCATCATAACCATAACTATAATTTGCAGGAAAATCACAATTTTGCTGTATCACTCCATTGTTAAATCCTTGTAACCCTAACTGGACAGGACATGACACGATTTGGTTTTGCTGCTGCTCACTTAGCTGATTTTTCAAGAACTGATTTTCCTGCTCTAGCTTTCTATAGTGCCCTAAAGGCCCATTGATAGGGTCCTTCTTCCATATCGATGCTTCCCATATTACAGATTCAATGGCTTTGTGTCTGTCTTGAGCTTGAAGACTCTTTATCATCTTGTTTAAGTTGCTTATACCAAAAACCCTTTGAGCGGCTTGGAATTCATCTATTCTTTCCAACCCAAAATAGGGTTTTAGAAGACAGTTATCATTGCACTTTCTTCTTTGATGTTTGCAGGCTGCGCATCCATGTCTGTTGCTCGATTCTCCTGCACTGCTTTCTCTTGACATTAATTAAATTTTCTTCTTTTCACCGATTCCTCGGAAAACAACTTGAAAACGAAAATCCCTTTTTTTGCTTTAATATTTTTTAATAATATTCTCCAAGACTTTAGCGATGTTAGAATTCAAGATGGATACGATAAAATCGAGTGACTAAACTAGGACAAATACGTCTGGAATTTAGGGTTTTACATGGTTTGCATACAGAATATAGCCGCTCATGATCTAGATTAGGAAAATAGTTTTCGAAGGGTGTAAAATCTCAATTTTATCCTCTCCCTCTAATAATGTACAATCGAACCCAATTAAGATATTATTTGAATGTGAAGAAAAGGCATTCCAATCATCGAGACTAAATGCATTCAACCAATATTTATTGGTGAGCCTTTGGAGTCCAGACTCAACACGAGGCCCAAATTACTCTTGGATGTTGGACAAAACACAAAATCTAACTCATGATCGTTTCCTGGATCAACAAGACCATGTATCAAAACTGGCTTTTTGCTATTTAAAGGTTGTAAAAAAGATATAAGCTCTTACATTTTAAGGCAAACACTGAATCACTCAAACGTATTAAAATGAACCCTGGCCTTAGTTATGTCTTTTTAGGCAAATACTCAATTGCTCGATACATTAACTAAAATGAAACTTTATTTAGAAAGCAGCAATCTCATATTGGGTACTTTCTATTATTACAGGAACCCTAATCCCCAAAAGGAGATTTATATAATACTATAAGGCTCTTATTTGATTTTTGTGGGATCCAAATTTGTGTGCTATGGGTGTAGTTATTTATTTGCAGCCATCTCAATGCATATATCTTCTATCTATCTCTATATTGGCGTTTGCATGGGCAAAACAACAGTGGGCCCAGGCAAACTAACATGAGCTCGGCCCAGAAAAGAAGAGAACCACCTGCTGATAATGAAAATGACAACCGAACACTCTTTTATTGACTTTTGTAAATGATAGTGAACTTATTACTTTCCTTCAACTTCCATATTAGTTAATAAGGCAATTCTTTCCTTTTCATTATCATTCATTCCCTCCCTTCTCCAACACTTAAACCAACTAACAACCAGCACCAAACCTACTACTTTGTTACTACCAATGTCTATCTAGCTAGCTTTGGCCTTGCACTTAAAGAAAAGAAAAGCTCTATTGCAATCATTTCATTTTTGATACATTTAGATATAGTGGGTGATGTTAGGCTTGTATGAGTTGTTAAAGCCCAATATCTTCCTTCCATTTATTCTCATACTTCAAAACTACTTCTTTTATTATCAAATTTAGTAGTTATATGTATAAGTAGAGAAAGAACAAAATTAAAATACATATATTAAGATTGGAAGAAGTTCTAGCTAGCTTAAGAAGCTAGAAAAAATAATGAGTACAGCAAGATTTATCAAGTGTGTGACTGTAGGAGATGGGGCTGTGGGAAAGACTTGCATGCTCATTTCCTACACTAGCAATACCTTTCCAACGGTAAACATATGTGGTTATGGAGTACTTCATCAATGCTGAATTGAAATTATTAGCATACTGTTCAGGAGTTAAGTAGTTGAAGTCTTCCTTCTTGTTCTTTTCTTTCCCTTTTTTTTTTTCTTTGAATAGGACTATGTTCCGACAGTGTTCGACAATTTCAGTGCTAATGTGGTGGTAGATGGTAGTATAGTTAATCTCGGACTATGGGACACAGCTGGTAAGTTCATGTCATTTGCTTATTACATAATTGAGTTTCTTCTAAACTTTCATATAGATTCTTTTGTATTCCTAGGAGAAAAAAATGCACATTTCTAAATTAAGTGGTGATTAGTTGAGCAGAGCTGGGTAGAACAAGAGTAGATCGATGTAATCTCTGTTTTTCTTGTTTGAATTGCAGGGCAGGAAGATTATAACAGGCTCAGGCCACTGAGTTACAGAGGAGCCGATGTGTTTTTATTAGCTTTTTCTCTTGTTAGCAAGGCCAGTTATGAGAACACCTACAAAAAGGTCTTTTCTAATTTCTCGTCCAAGCATATTCTTTCTTTTCTGCAACATTTTCTTTCTCGGGTTATCAATTATCATCCTCAATTTGTTAAATCTTTTGATTAACCTCTAACAGTGGATTCCTGAGCTAAAACATTATGCTCCAACTGTGCCAATTGTGCTTGTAGGAACCAAGTTAGGTAAGCCATTTACATTTTTACATTAAAGATACCTTGGTGAGTCCTTATATATAGAAGATAATTGTAATATATCAAAGATATTAATAAATAAGTTCAATTAAATTACATTACCTTCCATTTTCTAAGCCAAAAATTTCAGTTAAGCTATGAAAATATACACGTTATAGATGATTTTGTCATGATATTAAATGTAGATTTGAGAGAAGACAAGCAATACTTGATTGATCATCCTGGAGCAACACCAATAACAACAGCTCAGGCATGTTATTCAATCAGATCCAAGATTAATCAAATCAAATTAAAATGTAATTTTGAGTTAATTATGTAATTAGTGAACAGGGCGAGGAACTGAAGAAAATGATCGGTGCTGTAACTTACATAGAGTGCAGTTCCAAAACCCAACAGGTATTATATATTTGAACCCGAAGCATTCTGTTAAGTAATAAGCAGAGCAACTTTAAGACCGAACCATAAATGGTTTAGATTAAAATATTTTTTCTCGTTTTGTTTTTCAGAATGTAAAGGCTGTGTTTGATTCTGCAATAAAAGTAGCTTTGCGACCACCAAAACCAAAGAAGAAGAAGCCACGCAAGGAAAGAACATGCACTTTCCTGTAGTTGACTGAAATTGGAGCTAGCCATACATGTAACTTCAATTGCCTGTAGATTAAGTGTAATTTGTTTCGTGCAACTAATATAAGACCGCTTATATTTGCAAAAAGGATCATCGTATCTGGCTAAATAATAAAATATCAACATGTTTTATGGTAAAACGACATCTCGTATACTGTTAAGAAAAGAATGAGTTTTTCACTAGTACTTTCCTATGTTTTTAATAACTTGCCATGCAAATGACAAGCTCTATCTTGCAACTAATAATCACAATCTCTTATTTTAAACTAAATAAGAGATAGAGATATTTGGATTTTCAGATTATCATAAATTTTAATATGAGTTTTTTGAAACGATGAAAACAAAATAACAAGAGATAGAGCCCCAAAACAACATTCGAAATAAAATGCATTATGCACATAATCGCTTGCTCTCTCTTCTTCGTCTCAAAATTTTCAGTGCCAAATGGAAACATTTGCAATATTATATTTGGCTGCATGTGCACCAAAATAGATGCATTTAATCTTAGCATGTTTGGGTATTTACTACATGCACGTTTGCATTTAGTGACTGTTGTTTAGCGCGTTTCTAGCTTAGCCACACACAAATACCCATTTCATATTTCTGTTGATAAATAATTTAATTAAATACCCTACATTTATTGTAATCATGTGCTTCTTCTCTTATTAAATTCTAATAAAAGGATGTGTAATTTTCAATTTTTCAGTATTTTTTAGGCTAAGTGATATACTCATAGCATACATATCCTCAACACACAACATTCCTGAGGATGATTACTGGTATGTGCTTAATCTAATCAAGGACTATTGATCTCAATGGTGGGTGGAATGGCATTCTTTTAAGAAATTAAACCAAACCAATCCAATCTTGTGGGCTTAATTTGTTATCTGAAAACATTACATGTGTGTAAGAAAAAGTTGCAACCATTCATAGGCAGAGTCTATAGATTGATGACCACAAAACCCATAAAAAATAAATCATGAAGAAGGAGGCAAATATTGGTTAGGTTGACCATAGTAGTAATGTCAATAAAAGGAAAAATCAAATAATCATTCCCTTTATCATCAATCATACAAAGTGAAACCTAAACTTAAATATATGTTTCTTTTCCAGCATTTCTCCAGACAAATTGATGGGAAGGGAAAAGGTAAAAAATGATTAGAAAAGGAAAAAAGATACAAAAATAGGAAAAAAAGGGCAATTAATATTGGGTTTGTACAGAGAAGCAGAAGATCCAATTCAAGACTGGACTGGTTAGGTTAAAAAGTGAGGGTATGGAACTCTTCTTCTGGTTCAGTGAGATGATTAACAGAGTAGAAAAGTTTGCAAAAACAAGTGATCATTAAAGCCAAAGCGCAAGAAACTGCTCTTTACTACTACTACTACTGCACTAGATAGATAGTAGTACATAAGGGTTTCCTTAAGACCTTTGATGGGATCTTTTCTCCACACTTTCTGCTTAGTTTCTTGGCTGTCAGGACACAAACAAGTGATATCTTATAAACAGTACTCCCTGGTCCCATGTTGCTTGTGTCAGACTTTGGGATAGATAGGAAGGGCCATAACTTCAAATATGGATATATAATTCTATTTCTCAATTGTAAAATTGAGATGCAACATTTATATATATACGCCATTTCTTGCAACAAAATGTCTGGAACCTTAATTATTGAAAATGTTCAATTAACAAAAAAAAAAAGTAAAATTTTAGACTAAAGAAAGATTAGAATTCATTTTTTCATCGAAAGATTAAATAAATCTAAATGAATTATACGTTAAAGTAACACTCTTAAATTTATAAATAAAATTAGTGAAAATTTTTATAATTAAATTTCTACCTTTATAGAAAAAAATAAAAAATTTATCAGATGACGTGTGATCAACACGAAATTAAAAATCTTTATGATTATAAAATTGATTCGTGGAGGAGAAAGTGTGAAATACAGGATAAAAGTCGGTTGGAAGGAGTAGAGAATGAATAATTTTGGCTCTCAAGTACCAACTTTGATTGTCGGATTGGGACCGACACATCAAACCATTGCTCTTATTTGGCTTTTGCGTTGGGGGAAGAGAGAGAGAGAGAGAGATAAGATAATTTAAAGATTCTCTTTGGTCATCTTAGACTCAGTAATTGATTTCTTCCAATCCAAATTTGAAACTCCATGGATCAATGAGTTTTGACTCGCTTTAATGAAATCATCTTTAATATTACGATGTTAAGTTGGACTCTGTAAAATCTTAATTAAGGAATAAAAAATAAAACTTAACGGCTTCTTTTTTCCCATTTCAAGTCCAAGATTTTATGATTATATCGTGATAAATAGGACTGAACGTTGGTGTGATGTGAAAGCATTTGTTAAAAATATTCTTTTATTAAGTTTTTAATAAATAAAAATTGACCCTTGACCTTCTTTTTTAATATTCAAAAATGCTTAAAAAGAAGGAAATGTCAATGGTGACTTTTGAGTTTTAGCACTTAACTTAAAATTGAGCCAATGCTTGTTTTAGAAAATAATTTACACTAATTCATTTTCCGCAATATTAAAATTTATTTAAAAATACTTTAAAATTTAAATTTATAATATTACAAAAATATTTTAAATTATAATGAAATTAAACTTCAAAATTTAAATATTTATTACTAAGCATGAGAAGGAAATTATTAAAGTAATGATGATTACTGATTTTGGATAAATTAATTAAAGTATATTCATATGTTTTCTTTCCTTATAAATGTTTAAATTAATTAATAAATATATTTATTATCCTACAATAAATTCAAGTTTGAACCTTTTTTTTTTAGAAAAATACAATTATCTGACCTTCTAAATTTTAAGAAACTCACCCTATCTTTCTTTTTTTTTATCTTGATTAGTGTTAAAGGAACAGGATGATAATTAAATTACAAAGTTTGTTCTGATTTTTCAATTGCCATTCTTCTAATGCAAATATGAATTGCATTTATTTAATTGTCACATTAGAAAAATGAAATTTTTTTTAAAAAATGATCTCCAATGCTAATATCTAATTAGGAAGTCAAGTTAATGTGTCAAAAAAATAAACAGACATTATCTACTGCACTTTCTATTTTTAAAGAATCTCTTAGACAATGTTAATATTTATTGTTCTTTGATGATTAGTTGCATATTAAATTATGAGCTAGAAAAAAAAGAAAAAAAGATAATTAAGGAAAATGCAAAACTGATGCATTGAACAGAGTTTTTTAAAATTTATTATCAATAATAGACATTCAACTGTATCAAATGACACGTCATCTGCAATTCACATTGGCATCGGAGATACTCTTAGTTTTTAACTGTGCATTCAACTGCCTTGACTTTTTTCTTATAGGTGGGATCTATGTTCCACAAAATGGAAATATGTAAGCCCAATAAATGTAGAAATGGACACGAAAAAATAGTATAAAAAAAGTGGAAATAGACAATAAAAAAAATAGTATTTTAAAAAAATGAAAGGAATGAAAATGTTAGAGAAATGTATAAATATGACATATAAATTATTATAAATCATTAAAAATATGCAATAATAAGTAAAGCAAAAAAAATTACTCATTTATAAGTTTCATATTCACAAAAAAAATATTTTATGGAATGATGTATTTATTTTAATTATGAGAATGTGTTTCCACGCTTGGAAACATAATGCAATTTACAAAAACAGCCTCAAAATATTTTTGAGTAATTTCTAAATATTTCCATGTAAAAAATGTTTTTGGAACATGAAAGAATAGTTAGAGAGAGTTTGGAAAATCCAATTTGATCCAATAGAAGGATGATCCACGTTCAAATTTATCCAAATGTGAATCAATATGATCCACATCCAATTTACACTTAATATTAATTTGATAAAAGTAATTATGCTGCAATAAGAGTAAATAAATAAATTAAGGCCCTCGAGTCAATCCAAACCCCAACTTACTTTGCCCAAGCAATTACTATACCACCACCGCTTTCCTTCCAATCAAACCCCTTTGATGCCACCCATTTCTTGACTTTCAAATGCTACAAACACATACACTGCTCATCCCCCTCTTCCTCCCCCCCTATTTATTCCTGCAACAACCTCTTCCATTAGAATAATCCCACACTTTATTATTTACTCCTTCGACTCTCACCATTAATACTCTCTGCAATCAAACCAAAGCCAAGCAAGAGAATCCTTTTCATTGAAATCTGAAAAAAGAAAAAAAAAAAAGAAAGTATATCCAAAAAAGAAAGAGACAAACTGATCAGAACTACCCATTTCTTTAAAGCTACAAAGAAAAGAAAAAAAAAAAAAAAAAACTTCTCTTTCTCTTCTCTCTCTCCTTTCATTTAAGAGCTTCTGTATCAACTCTGATGAAGATTCTAATAAAGCACCAAGCATGTATTCCTTACCTCATATCGTTTGCTTCTCGTCCGGGGGGAATTGGCTTGTACCTTGAGTAGACCACAACCCATTTCAGTTTTAATGCTATACTGTAAGGGACGGGATGGGAGTGTACTTTCTCTCTACCCCTTTTTATTTATTTTGATTTCCTTTCTTGTTGATCTTGTCACAGGCGATTCCTGTTGAGGGTTTTGTCTATTTTATACATTTCCTTTCTTAATTTTTTTTACATATTTATTTTATATTAATTTTGGAAGATGGCCAAGAAGTATAGTACTGTTTATTAATTGAGATAAAAATGAACGCAGGGTAGGTGAAGAGGCTATAAGAAGGGATTTTCTGTTTGCCTAGAGGATTCAGTACTAAAATCTAGGGCAACAAAAGGGCTTTATCTCTTCTTTCTTCTCCTTCTGTTGTTTACTAAGGTATCTCTATTAGTTTTATATCTGCCTTTATTATCATTATCATGGCTTCGTCAAACAGACACTGGCCTAGTATGTTCAAATCCAAGCCTTGCAACTCTCACCACCATCAATGGCAACACGAAATTAACTCCTCATCTTTGGTACCATCTGGTTGCCACAAATCACCTTATACATCAGGTAATTTTATCACACAATGGTTGCACTCATAGTTTTGCTCTTAATTATTATAACTAATAATTGTTTACACTTGACAATTAAGTAGGTTTTTGGCCTTCTGTTTTTTTTTTTATTTCGTTTTATGAAACAGTTCCTGGATGTGAAGAGCGAAGTCCAGAGCCAAAGCCAAGATGGAACCCAAAACCTGAGCAAATTCGCATACTGGAAGCAATTTTCAATTCTGGAATGGTAAATCCACCGAGAGATGAGATAAGAAGGATTAGAGCGCAATTACAAGAGTATGGTCAAGTTGGCGACGCAAATGTCTTTTATTGGTTCCAAAACAGAAAATCAAGAAGCAAACACAAACTAAGACATCTCCAAAACTCAAAACAACAGACATATCAAAACCCGTCAGTTACTTCTTCCACCACTGCTCTTACAATCCCTACGTCTTCGTCATCTTCGTCTGAAAAGTCCTCTCCAAAAGGCTCTAAAAGGACTCTTTCTTTAACCTCTCCAAATATCGTTGACGTGTCCAACTCTCCAACCGGTTCAGTTAACCAGACCTATTTTCAAGCCCATAATGAATTTATGACCGAACCTTTTTTCTTCCCGGCTCAACAGACTGCAGTAACAGGAACCGGGTCTTTTACTCAAGGGTTTTGTTTCTCCGATCTCTCCAATGTGGCTCAAGTTCAAGATAATACAGTTGGGCCTTGCACTAGTCTTTTACTCAGTGAAATAATGAGTTCAAAGAAAGATCTTGACCATGAAAACAAGAACATCAAGATGCAACCAAACCTTAGTTATCCTGTCACCACCCCAATTGCACACACCATTGGTCTTTCTTCACCTTTCCCTCTCAACCCTAACAGTGTCACTGTTCCATCTACAGTGAACCAAATTCAAGGTAATTTTGTTTTTTCTCATTGATGCCCTAATTGCATGAGCGTGAAATGCACGCGCAGAATTTGTTACTAGAAATGTAATGTGAGAGGTAAAGATTCAAAAGTAGGGTAAACTAGGTTTGAGAATATATGTTTGTCCGTTTTGATACCAAATTTACTAAGTGTATGTTTGAAAGTAGATTCAGTTCAAGATTCCAAAGACGTGATTGATGTATATTTCAAACCATTTTCGGTTTATTATACCATAAAGGGGGTAAGGGTACACTAGTCATTTATGATTAACAGTAAGGATAGATTTGTCTTTTAGATACACCATTTGTTAACGTGTGCATGGCTTTGGCTCTCGGTTATGGTTTACAAATTACATGTCGTCTCCGTCTCTTTCAACTCGTATTAGACCATTTGCACCAACTTTGACATACTGTTTGAGAAAAAAGAAAAAAATTATTGCGTGGTTGCAGGCGTAGGAGAATCCAGTCCTGTGGGTTCGAGTGGAGCAGCAAGATCAACAGTCTTTATCAATGATGTTGCAATCGAAGTGGGAGTGGGACCGTTCAATCTGAGAGAAGCTTTTGGTGATGATTTTCTGTTGATTCACTCTTCTGGTCAGCCTGTTCTGACCAATGAATGGGGTCTCACTCTCCATTCTCTCCAGCATGGAGCTTCCTATTATTTGGTACCTCTCTCAGCCACTGAAAATGTAAGTTCTTTTTCTTTCATATATATATATATTTCTTTTTCTGTTTTAAAGAATTGGAATTTTAACATGTGCATCAATATGAGCTCTGTTAATTTCTTGTGTGTCAGCAATAAAGCTTTTGGTTATTATGAAAGTGATTATTAATGAGTGTTTCTTGAATTGCAGATTTGAAGATGTGAAATCAAGCTTTTTTAAGGTTATGGGGCTACCTATAGTTTTTCTGCTTTTCTTTGTTTCATATCTCTAGGGTTTGAACTCTCTGCCTAGTTATTAGTTATTACTACGGTTTAATGTACCCTATATATATATAATATTAGAACTCCTGGAGCAATCTGCATTTTGTTTTTATTATTTTATGAAAGCAATATATATATATATATATATATATATATATATATATATATGGAATATGCTCTTATCAGATTTACTTTTTTTTTTTATTTTTTTATTTTGTTCTCTTATGTCGGAAAATTTTAAAGAGAGGAACACTTAATTAATCACTGAATCTATGAAATAATAACTTCATTATCTGCTCTCTTTTGTAACATGTATATGTAATAAAACTGTAATAGAAATTAATATATATTGGCAGCCAGTTTAGTCCAAGTGAGATGATATCATGCTCATATGCACAGTGTTTGCCTGCTTTTAGGTTGAACTTATTATTGAAGGAAAGCTTGCTGGTCTTTTTGCATTTATGTGATTCGCCTGAAATTGGGTCGAGCCTGCCACCTTGTAGCTCCTCGAATTGTCACATATATTTGATTGTTACCTTATATAGTTATGTATGATAGATATCAGAAGCTACAGTATATGTTCATGTCAAATCCATAAATTATTTGAATTTGATTGATAAAATAAAAAAGAATCTGTGCTTAAAATCAACAAATTTAAAGCATTATCATGGTTTGAATTAATGAATCTTTTTTAAACAAATACTCCATTTAAGAAAGAAAGAGAAGACATTGAACTGCAGAGTAGTTTGGGATATCCAGAGATTGCCATTTAACTTGCGAGATGTTAATTAGAAATTAGGTTTAATTAACCTAATTAATTGCAAGTTATGGAAATGAAAAGTTTTATAATAAATTAAATCCATGTCCACGAGGAGGTTTAAGCTAGGGTTCATAGAATCCATCCTGAAAAGGGTACCAACATACTACGTACATAGAGAGACAAGTGGAGAAACTGAATAGGTCTTTTACTTGCACGAATCAGAAGAAAACTCTGACCAAAATGGGTTGGATTTGCATATGAACTACTACTGTTTAACAATGTATCAACAGAAATTCAAAAAAGAAAAGAGTGGGTATTGACGGATGGGTCAACCCATTGATTTGAGTGGTTCAGATTAGTTACGTGCACAATAGTGAGAACAGTGTTAATATTCACCCCATCGATTTGACTAAGCGATTATGATTTTGATATCTCAATTCTCAACTCTAACTCCACCACGTCACCGTCACCGTCACCACCCTTGAACATAACCTCTACTATATAGCTATGAGTGCTGTTTTTTGCATGAACCATCACGCATGATGGATTTATAATCATCACGGCCAAAACACTTCATCTTTCTCCTCTCCCCTCTCTCCCATTCTGTGGATTACAATATTTCCTGGAGAGAAGATCACAGAATTACTTAATATATACACGTGCCAAGTGGGGAGTGGTGCATGACATGATCACTTTCTTTAATAGTACTACAATACAACGGAGGGGATTAGGTGTATGTATGGAAACTACTGTAGTCCCATTGATGGGATTGTTCTTCCTTTTAGCCCATCATCAGATACAGTAATATTAACTACTGACTTCAGAATATACGCTTTTGGCTTTGTTTATGTGTAAATTTAGTTTTATTTCAAGTTTCACCTTATTTATATATTAGAAAAAGAAAATAAATTACTTTATGTATATCAAATTAATATATGAAAGCCTCTGAAAGAATAAAGTATTAATCGAATTATATTTTAGAGGCCTCATAATTAATTTGTTCATAATAGACTATTTTACTAAAAAAATGACTAAAACAAAATTATAAATTAAAATATCATAATTAATTTAAATATAGGATGTGTATTTTTTTTTTTCCCCAGAGAAAAGCACAGTCGTCACCTCTAAGAATGAAAAGTAAAATTGAAAATAAGAAAAATAGGGAAGAAAAAGGAAATAATAGCAATATACAGTTTTGTTTTAATTAAGAAAAAATCTTTCTATTTTAGGAGATGAAAAAGTGTGTGGGGTTGGGGTAATTACTAATTAGATTCAATATCTAAAATTAAATTAATCCCTTAATCTCTCATTTGCCATTTTTTTCTTTTCAAATAAAACACAGAAAAGAAAAACACAGTTGGATTTCCATCTACGAATCTGTGTTTCTCAATCTCTCTTTCGGTTGTCTCTCAAAAATCATGCTCCCTTTAATCGGTTAATCCCAGACCTCAAATTTAATAAGAAATAGAAATAATAAGAAGAGAAGAACAATAAACAGAATATTAGGAAAAAAAGAAAATCGGAAAATGGGAGCATACAGAGCGGACGATGATTACGATTACTTATTCAAGGTGGTGTTGATCGGAGATTCAGGCGTCGGGAAATCCAATCTTTTGTCTCGTTTTACGAGAAATGAATTCAGCCTGGAATCCAAATCCACCATCGGCGTAGAGTTCGCAACCCGCAGCATCCATGTCGATGATAAGGTCGTCAAGGCCCAGATTTGGGATACCGCCGGCCAAGAAAGGTTTCTCCTTTCCTTTCCTTTTCTTTCATATGTATAAATAGGCATGTTTTCAGATCTCAATCGAATTGATCTTAAATGCACCTTATTATTATTTTCTGGTGGTCTCTTGCACGTAAAATTCAATCAAATTTCCTTTTTTATTCTGATCATCTTAGTAAAAAAAAAAGGGTGATTTAAACTATCCAGAAAAGGGAAATAATTGAATTATAGCGAGGATGATATAACAATGGAAATCAAATTGCAGAAATGAGCATGGCAAAACAGCTCAATTATCCAATATAGTGTGATTTAAAGGTGATCAAGAGAGAATTAAGATAATTAGGGTTTTAAGGATAAGATTAATCGAGTACTCGAGGAGTTATTTGAACCTGGAATTATTAGAAAGATGAGGCTAATTGCAATTATAATTTCTTTTGTAAAGATATCGAGCCATCACAAGTGCGTATTATAGAGGTGCTGTTGGAGCTTTACTAGTATATGACGTCACTCGACATGTAACATTTGAAAACGTTGAGAGATGGCTAAAGGAGCTTAGGGATCACACAGATGCCAACATTGTCATCATGCTGGTAGGAAACAAGGCAGACCTACGTCATCTTCGAGCTGTTTCCACCGACGACGCCAAGGGATTTGCAGAACGAGAGAACACCTTCTTCATGGAGACATCTGCGCTCGAGTCTCTGAACGTCGAGAATGCATTCACAGAAGTGCTTACACAGATCTATCGAGTTGTAAGCAGGAAGGCACTTGACATTGGAGATGACCCTGCAGCTTTGCCTAGGGGACAGACAATCAATGTCGGAGGCAAAGATGATGTTTCAGCTGTTAAAAAGGCTGGATGCTGCTCAGCTTAAGCTAGGAAAAATTGCCTCGATCTCTCAAGGATGTTATCTTTCAGCATATCTTCAAGATTATCAAACTTGAGATTCTTTGCCTTGTTTATATCATAGAGGTTTGCCTGACATAATTTATTAACCTTTCTAAACATTGTATTGTGTCCTAGAAACCCAGAAATGTAGGATTTAAAGATTGAAATTGCACTCCTTTTATTTTCTTCTGTAATTCAAGTTGTGAACTACTTAATACTCAATTGCTTAATTTTTACGTACAGTTTGCTTCATTAATTATATGACAGCTAAAACAGCTTTAGCTTCCACCAAGCATCACATTCTTTTCAAATTACATGTGATAAGCAGGGGAGGAAATAGGCTGACTTCGCGGAACAAATTTCCTCAGAGAAACAATCAGATTACATGCATCAAACAAACCAAATATATCTAAATACTAAATTATCAAAACGAGCACATAATTTAGCTGTAGATCCACTGATGCAGACTGACTTTTACCTGCATAAAACAGATCCAGCACAAACCAATAATATAACCAGGAAAAACCCACGATGCCTTGTGCAAATTTGACCAATACAAGAATAATTCGAAGTAAATTTATGCTAGCTGAAGAGACTCAATCAAATATCAATCAATGAAATAATATGAGACTGCAAAATGTTTAAAAGTAGCACCACTTAAGGATCAAGAATAGTTACCTCTACCTTACAAACAAAGCTCAAATATGCAAATTGCAAATAGAACATGATGGTATTTCAAGAACAAGCAAACTGCAGTTGACACGGAATACAAAACAAGCAAGAAGCTAAAACCATGAGAAGTAGCTTCAGAATTCACCTAGTTTCCGATGCTAATGAGTCCAAAGATCAAAGATCATAACCATCGGTGGATGAAAGAATAATAGACACATTTTATAGGTCTATTTATTGGATTTCTAGCTAATTATCAATTCCTTTCCAAACTCCATGAGCAAAATTCCTTCTCATTCCCCTAAGCCACTCGATTTCAGGTTGCTATTTCACAGAAAAATAATGCAGCAATCGCTTTCTACTCTTCAAATTTCTGAAGTTCTTAGATATCAGTAACATATGTGCTTTTTTATATCGATCTCAAGTGATCCAGATTAATGATTCATCATCACAGATATGCAACCACTAAAAATCAAAGAGAGCACCAATTTGGTCGTTATTGACATTCAAATTGGCAAATCTATACACAAGAATTTCTTGTTTGCGACATATCAGTTATTCACCAGCCAGGTTTTTACTCCTTGCATCATCATTTATCATAAATCCAACAACGGCCTTTAGATTGCACTATTCATTTTTTTTTTTTTTAAAGAATCATAATCAGAGCCAACTAATGATAAGCTTTAACAAAGTAGAATAATAATTTATTATATAATTTTATTGTTGAAAACAGTTATGACGTTGTTAAACTCGAAAACCCCAAGCTTCCAAATTAAACCCACAAAAAACCCAAATCACGGATCAAAACCACAGAGTAAGAAAGACCAGATAATATCACTCACATTTTACCGGCGAGCTTCATTGGCATCATTAGTCGAAGGAGAAGATTCAGAAGAAGAATCCTCATTTCTGAAAGAGGGCAGAGGATTCGAGCCCTTGATAATCCAACCCAGAGCGAAGAACGAAAGACCCGCCAGAATTGCTGTGCCCCAAGCGTGGGAGTACCATCTGCTGTACTGCCTAATTGCGAACCTCCACTGCTCCCTTAGAGTCGCCGGGTCCGGGTTTGTCGCATCGGGTGGGTTCGGGTAGCGGGCCTTTTGGCCGGAGAAATTGGCGTTAGTGTTTGAATTGGAGTACCCGTGTCTAGTTTCCGAAGGAATTTTAGAATTAGAAGGAGGATGCAGGTTTTGAGATGCATTGGGGTTTTGGGGATCAGCCATTATCGGTTTTTTTACAGTGACAGAATGTTCTGGTTCGGTGCTTAAAGAGTTGCGTTTGCCATTTAAAGCTGTTTGGCTTACGTGTCTATATTCATAAATTGCCACCTGGCGCCCATTTCAATGTTTCAAAGTAAACAGTGGCTGGCTGCTGTGGTTTTGCTTATTTCACCTTTATTTTCAGATTATTTAATATACAGAACGGATCAAGCAATGTTAAGTTGGTCTAACATTAGACAGTAAGAAATAATATCCTTTAAAAGTAATCAAGCAATACAAAATTATCTTTCTGGCTCACTCTTGACGTTTCTTCTATGTTTTTGAAATGTTTTATTCATGTATATGATTGTGGTCAATTCTAATTAAGAAGTTGATCCTTAGAAAGTCTATTTCATACGTATTAATTACAATCTTTCAATTTCTTATTCCTATCCAATTTTGTCGCTGTCCAAGATTAATGGCTATACTGAAAATATTAGCAACTAGTTCTTTCTTTTTATCCTTACCAATTTCTCTGTGTAGTCTCTTCCATGCACCAAACTATCATTCAGCAAATAATGTATTCTTGTGAAGATTCAATTTTCTATGAACTAATCCCTCAAAACCTGATTCAGAAAGATCAAGATCAAGTCTAAGTAACTCAGCTGCTCCAAATCAATACTTGACTTTCAACTGCAATCTATATATATATTCTAAACCAAAATCTAAACATTTTTAACTAAACAAATATAGTTCACATGGCGAAATTAATTTCATCAAGAACAGCGTATGGCCTTTGTGGACCAAACAGGAGAACTTCTCCTCAGCATATGAATAACGGTACAAGTTAATTATTTATCTTCTCCCTGATATAAAAGAGAACCAGACCTGTAAAACATAACCTACATGGCAGAGTCCAGAGTCAAAACTTGATTCCAAACGCTCCTCTGACACATTCAAATACAAGTAATCATGTTTGTATAAGTATTCCAACAAAGCACGTAAAATCTATTTTCTTTCAAGTTATGACCATAATGAATTGTGAAATGGAAGCAAGAAATTTTAGTTGGCACGATAACAAACAGGAACAGCAATTATAAACCAACAATTATCTAAGTATTGAGGATCATCTAAGTATTAAGGATCGCATTGCTTGTTCGGATTGAAATTCTCCTGGAAAATCATTTCCGTGCTTCAGCCTTCTTCTGCTCTTTGGCTGAAAAAACAGAGCGCTTTGTCAATGTTAAGACATCAGATATGAGGCACATAGCAAATCATAAGGATGTCCAAGTATTACCAGCCTTCTCTTCTTCTCGCTTTTTAGCTGCTTCTGCCCTTTGCTGACGTATGAGGTTCAAGCGCTCTGCATTGAGAAAAACAAGAAGTTAAGTTACAGAATTGGAGAAATGAGACTCTAAGATGCATAAATTCACCACCACTGATAGAAGGAAGTATTCATTAGAGCCATTCCATATGATCCAATAAAGAAATAGATGAAACACAAAAAATCATTACAGGTTTAAGATCAATATTGGTGAGATAAGTGCATTAATGTCAAAAAACACAAACAGACATGCTATCTATTACCCATCTATAGTATCTCTATGAGTGTTGCTTGCTTTTAAGGTTAATGTCTTCCCTTGAATAATTCCTTCAATTTTGACTATCAAGTGACCAAGATGAAATGTTTCTAAAAGATAGCATTGATATAAATTCCAACATGATATGGTTTCATGGTATATTAATGAGGCAAAAGATAACAACCATCAATCAAAATCAATATCGCTTGCTCTAGCACTCAAAACATATTTAACCAGACTAAATGCTAACTGTAAATAAGAAAAGAACAAAAAGTAGAAACTTCAAGAACCTTACCCAAGTCTTTTCTTGCTTGCTCTGTTTTCCCTTGTTCTTGCAGCCTCATGTACCGCTCGTGAGCTCTTTGTTTCTCTAACTCCTCCCTGTCAACAAAGGTATAAGTTTTACTCAAATAAAACTTCTTCAGACAGACAACCAATAACTACTATTTGCAGGATACTCTTTCTTCCAGCGAACGTATCAGAACCGCATGAAGTTGAAAATTCATTCCATATACAAGAATGAAAGAATCTGTCGCTGCTTGGGTTGAAGCAATGAACAGTTACCAACCTTTCACGCCTTGAAAGCTCTGTTGTTTTCCCAATCTGCAAAACACAAATGACAAATATTACTTCTGGTTGAAATATAATCACAATTAAAACAAAGGTAGAATAACATATATGCAACTTACATCAATGTCTCTAGCTTTAACATTCTTTGGCTTTACCAGATTAGGAT
Source organism: Jatropha podagrica (assembly GCA_947857235.1). NCBI lineage: Eukaryota > Viridiplantae > Streptophyta > Magnoliopsida > Malpighiales > Euphorbiaceae > Jatropha > Jatropha podagrica. The sequence goes on along the minus strand of CANUEP010276493.1, from coordinate 23,743 downwards.
TTTCAATCTGTATAAGACCTTGAGTTCCTTTCCTCTTTTGCTATTATTGGAAAAAAAAAAAAATTAGTGATATCCAAATTAAAGAGTCATTCCTATAAATAAATCGTCTAGAAAGATGCCAGGAAAAAAAAAATAATCGTTACTAACATCAAGTTCATCATCAGATTCTTGTTCAGAGTCCTCTCCAGATTCTTCTTCATCATGTTCTTCTTCATATTCAGCTTCTTCCTGAGAATAAGCTAGATTTGCTAAATGACAATAGAGATGTTCAATTTCACAAAACAAAACTCAAAACATTAACTGCGGGAACAGAGAGAGAGAGAGAGAGAGAGAGAGAGAGAGAGAGAGAGAGAGAGAGCTAGAGAGACCCTTTTAAATGTACGAGGGCGAGTGGAGGTGCCAGCAACTGCAATCATGCATCAAAAAATGAAAATTAGGATTAAGTCAGCTTTTATGTTATTGGAATTCATATTTAAAAAAAAAAAAATCAATAACAGGTAGAGTCTAAAGATTAGAAAACTGAAATAAAACTTCCATGGTAAACCATTTTTATTTTCCTACTATGGTGAAGCCACTGTGAACTTGTGTAAGTCTTAATATATAATTCTAGACTTCCTTTTCTAACTTTCTCCCCTTTGCAACAGCAAACCAAACTCAAATGGCTAGTAAGAACTTTTGATGCACCATAGCAACAAGTAACCTCCATTTGACACGTATATTTCTGCAGTTTTCTGATTTCATGAAGCTAAAAAATTATGATATTATTAAAAATCTAATTAAAGAAAAACACTAATAGTAGCAACTTTAATAGATATCAAAAGCAGCCACGAAATCTGACTGCAATTTTTTTTTTCCTTGCAAAAAGAAATTGAAACCAATATCGAAGCCACAAAAACATCAATTCCTAAATCAATAACGATACAAGGAAAATAAAAGAAACATAAAAATATAATTTAAAAACAAATGAATCCTAAAAATCTAGTATAACTTATTCAATTATGAATTTCGACTAGAATTTTCGCAATTAAAGAGCAGAAAACTTGAATTACCATCGGAAGTTTAAATTTCCTAACATAGGTACTTAGTTTCTCGGTACACAAACGGCAAGAACAAAAGAAAGAAGTTCTTAGAGGAGCTTACGCATCTCTTCGGGAGTGGAGAATTGGCGGTGACCGGTGGGCTTGCCCTTGAACTTTCCTCTTCCCATCGTGACGCCGGAGAAACTAAGAGAGCTACAAAGAGTAGATTGGATTTGATTGTTTGACTCCAATGAGAAGCCGATCTGATCAACGATCAAGTTGTGGGGGTTTTTTTTTTCCCGTTTTAAAGAAGACTTTGTTTATCGATCCAAAACCCTAGTGGAGAATCGACTTGGACAGTTGCACTAACGTGCGTGTGGTGGAGGGGAAAATCTGGTGTGATTGTACATTGGAAACATTAGAATGTACGGGATCTAAAGGCTAATACGTGTTTATTTACAGGTCGAACGGTCCAATTTAACCTTTTTTTTTTTAAGATAGAAAAATGATGTTATTTTTTTTATTGAAAAGTTAAAAAAAAAAAAATTTCTCTTTTTCTGGAAAAAAAATTTGAAATTATTTTTCTAAATTTTGTTATAAATTAGAAAATTTGTCGCCTATAATGTCAATGTATCAGCTAATAAATAAAATTTTGATACCATTTATTACTATTTTATTTAATTTTCCATTTACGGTAACAAATTTATAAAGGCTCAAATTTTATAAGAAAATTTTGGTGCGACCTCAAATTTTTAGATTAATTTGCAACAATTCGGTTTATAAAATTTAAATTATCAAACACTTTAGGTTATAAAAGTAATTTTTATATATTAGGATTTGCAAGTTAATACTTAATAGACATGTTATTTATTTGTCCTATAAATTTTTTTTATTATTATTTACAATATCCTTTATATTAATTCATATCCAATAAAATTAATTAGGAAAATTACAAACTATAATCTCTATATTTATGAGTTTTGAATGAAATTAAATACGAGAAATTAAAACTGATTTATATATTAATAGCATTCAATGAAATTAAATAGGAAAAATCACAAATGTGGAAAAAACTATTTTTGAAACCCTAATTTGTGTGTCTCGCCGCCTCTCTCGATTTTGTATATAAAATCAGTGCAACACTAGCCATTAATCGTTGCTTCCTGTCTTCCTTTAATTATCATATCCTAATAAATAACAATAACAAAAATAATATTACTCAATTAAAAATATTCAGATGAATATTTTAGTATGATAATAAAATACTGATATTACAACGAATACGTAATGCAAAATAAAAAATTTTAATTACACCTAAAAATTTAAAAATCATTTGATATTATCATATATTAAAATACATATTTTCCTTTCAAAGGAAAAAAAAATACAATGCATTTTTGGAGCATTCCTAAAAGTGCAATCACAGTAACATTTCATGCAATTTCTGAACAAAACCATCGATGTAAGAGTCTTCCAACCCTTTGCTTAACAAAAATTCTCTCCATTTCGTATGGTGTTTTCTCACTTCTTCCTTTACCTCGCTATCATCGTTCATTACAGCTTTCACTGCCTTGCAAACGCCAATTCTTGAAAACAACCCATCTTCTTCACCTTTCTCTACTTCTACTCCAACTTTCAGATCTCCACCCATTAGTCTTGCATTAATTATTTGATCTCCTACATTTGGCAACAATACTAATTGACATTTAGTTACCATAGCTTCTGATAATGAACCAGACCCACAATGGGTCACAAAACATCCAACAGAAGGGTGTTGCAATATTAGTTGTTGCTGAACCCAATCTCCATAAACAAATCCTCTTCCTTTAACTCTCTCTTCAAACCCTTCTGGTAATGCTAACTCAACTTTTTCAACTCCAATTGGTGGCTTGAGGGCAGCAAAAAAGGGCAATCCTGTAGATTCAAGACCCAATAACAGTTCTTGAAACTGATCTTTATTAAGAAGACATTCACTTCCAAACGCACAGAATATAACAGTTTCTTCTCCAAAATTATCCAAGATTCTCTCAATTTGTTGATCCAAAACCAAAGTAGGTGGTTCTGGAACAACCGGGCCTGCCAAAATAACTTTCTTACAGAGTTGCTTCTCAATGTAATTACAATAAGGGCCTTCCATTTCTGTACATGTTTTGAAGCTAACGGCGTCACATTCGCTAAAACAAATCCATTGGCGTTGCGAAAATGAAATTCCACTCCCGAACTCTCTCTTAGATCCAGCAGCGAGGTGACGAGCTTCATGGGCACGTAGCTTTATTGACGAACGAGGGAAACTAGGCGGCGGGTTCATTAGATCAACTTCTGTTAGGATTTTATTATCAGCGATTTTTATTTCAGGTCTTAAAAGGTAACCAACGGTGGCGGGGCTAATAGTGTAGTAATGCACAGATTTGATATTTAGTTTTCTTGACAAAGCGGGTAACCAATGTGTAAAATCAAAAAACACAAAATGGGGTTTCAGGTTTCGGAGATGAAATTCAATGGTAAGTTGTGTTAGATCCATAGCAGTCATTATAAGAGGATGTAGAGGGAAAGGAACATCTGCCGTTGTTTCGGAGCCTGGAGGGAGACCATCTACGTGAGGAATATCGATCGGAATCAAAGTAATGAGGTCTGGAAAAAGATTGAAAGGTTCAAAGTTTGATTTGGTTTTTGGTGGCAAGAGAAATGAGATTTTATGGCCTCTCTCTGCAAGTTTATTGGAGAGATGGAGAAATGATGTAAGATGACCTAAAGCAAACCATGGATACATAGCTATATGGAATGTTTTGTCAGCCATTGTTCCTGTGTTGGAGCTCATATGATATTGGAACCCTAAAAGAAATTAAAAAAAAAAAAAAAAAAAAAAAAGAAAGAGGAAAGTTTCCTGATGGCAATGGCAAGAAGAAGAAGATTTTGATTTTATTATGAAAAAAACTGAGTTTATTTTGTATCCGAGCTCATATAGATTGAAACACTAAAAGAAGGGAAAATAAAACTCGGTTTCCTGAGGACAGGACAATGGCAAGAAAACTGAGTTTACGTAAAAATGTAATGGAGAAAACTGAGTTCCTCCAGGTAATCTACTGAGTTCCTCCAGGTAATCTCAGTATTATGTGTTTTTTTTTTTTATACTGGTTGGTTGGTTACATGATTGTTTTTCCTTATCTGTAATTTAACCATAACCACCCAAAGCAATGAGCTATCTAACAATTTTGGAATAGGAAATTACTTGCCACTAAATTAGCTTAGAAAAACCTAAGCCATCCATAGCACAACCACAGGTAGAAAATAAAAGATTTTAAACAGAATTATATAGGGAAACTGTTATCTATGGGGATTGAACTTCTATCTTTGATCACGCAGGGGAACTCTGTTTTCTCCATTACATTGCATTTTAAAATCAAAATCTTCTTTCTTCTTGCCAACAAGAAACCTAGTCTTTCCTTAACTTGCTTCAAGAATTACTAATTTTCCTATGACACCAATCTTGAACTAGGCAGTACAGATGTCTAATCCTGTTCAACAGATGGGTTTTAGACGTTAATACTACAAACAATGGGAAGGAAAAAATTACTTTCATTGAGCTTAAGCAACATTATTGTTATACCACGGAACCATAATTTTCTTTTTCCATAATTCCACTCCTTAAAAATTTACAATTTACCCAGAAAATATATAAAAAGTAAAATAAGCATCATAATCTACTAATCAGTATAAATTTTATTGTTGCCATTGCCTTTGAAGGTTAGGGAAAAAAACACTATCAAGTAATGTAGATAATGCCTTACAGAAGAAAAATCAAACTGCTTGCAGTCAGGAAGCAAAATTGCATCTCATTTTGAAACATTGAATCCCCTTGCTCAAAAAACCGAATCAAATTATTCGAATAATTATGTTGTGGTGGACATAAACTGATGGCTCAGCCACTGAGGATTGTGATTCACACAAAATTCTTATTAATGCTCATGTAATTATCTGATCTTGAAATCTAAATTTCTCTTCTTTTCGACCTAACTCGATGGAGTGTTAAAAGCAGCACAAAAGAGATGTATACATGCAGAAAGCAACGGTCATCGAGCTGGCCTTGCCAATGCAAAGCAGGCATCAAAATTAGCTGACATCAATAGCTCTATTACAACTATCTCTTTTGAAAGTCGGATCTTATGGCTAGGTTCGAAGATACCTGCTTGAAAGTTCAAAATGTAGAACAATCATTCTCAAAGTGTTAAATAAACTTCCTTAAGACAGCAAAACAACTAATGCTTACCAGGGGATAGCTTTCGTCCACCATACAGCTCCTTTGCTAATGGATTGGCCGCCCAATGATTCACACCAATTCGGCTTGTCGGTTGGAACCCAATTATTTTACCATCAGTTGACAAAACAACCTAAATTCAAATTACAAATACAAGCAAATCAAGGGTGTCAAAAAGCAGGACAAGAGTGATAAATACTCAAGAAAATAACAAGACAGGCACTGCAATATTCTGTCTGGTGCTATAAGGGTTATGTATTAACATGCACTCCTTTTAGCATTGAGGGGAAGTTGAAGTAGTGTCCCACAATAATCTAAATCAAAAGAATTGCCCAACTACTTTACTTCAACCATTTCTTAACAATAATGTAATGTAAAAACAAGACGATGGAGCCGATTTGCATTAGAATGCACAAAGATAAGACGCAAAATTGACTGAGATTTAACTGAACAAACTGGTTACCTGATAACTAGCAATATCTTGTGCAGCTGATTTTATATCTTCATCTATTTTCTCTGTGGAAGCAGAAGTTGAATTTTCTTCAATATTGGAATCAGATTTGTCCATCATTTTCAAGTATTTTGGAACTTCTCCAATCCAAGCACCATTATTCTCTTCTGTTATTATATCACCAGGCCAGCCACAACCATCCTTAATCTTTTTGACAACCAGAATGCAAAATTCTTGCAACTATCCTCATATGACGCACAGGTACTAGTTTAGTTCCATGAAACAGAAAGAAATTGAACAGGAAAAACAAAACATTCAAAAACCAAGCAAATGTCGATAAGAACTACAAACTAATGCCTTCTAAATAAAAAAAGGTAATCAACACCATGTTGATCACCACCATGTTGCCTGAACACATTTCAAGGCATCAGTGCCACACGCAAGCAGCACCAAACTTTTCATACCAAGAACATGCATTCATATACACAGAGATGCACATGTTTTCAAGTGTATAATAAATCTGGAATGGACAAGCATGTTATAAAATATCTAATCCCACATGCATATACCTTTTCATTGTCCAGAGATTCATTTACTGCATACTCAATTTCAGATGATGGAGGAGAACCCAATTGTTGAGTGTGCATTTCTCCTCTACGTAGAAGAGGGAAAAAAAATTGACCCAAAGCACTGATGGCAACAAGAAAAATTCCACTTGCAAGGCCAACTGACAAGATTTTGAGCAAAGAAGATCTCCCCTGTAAGGAGTGCAATGAATTAGGATCTGGTCTCAAAAGATTTATGATAATCTTAACAAAACGTTTAATTCAGTCTTTCCAAATGAAAATTTCAATTCCTACCCTGGCCCTCTTATACAAAATGGGAGAAAACACATTTGAAAATACTGAAAATTAAAAACTGATTTAAGAGAGAATATAGGAAGAAACCTAAAGAGAGAAATCACTCGCACTGATAATGTTGTATCCACAGTAAGATTTAGAGTTTAGGGTAACTTCAATTATACAGTCTGTTCACAAACTCATTGAAGTCAGCATATTGGTCCTATTTGTGTTTCACAACTTAAAATTAAAAATGCAGAGTTCAAATTGGGAAACAGTTTTGAACTGAAAGCAACACAAATAGAATATTCATAGAGGAATTCTCAAAAAATGCACCTCTCCAAAAATAGCACTATAATGTTATTATTTCTGGCCTTCTCTTACAAATCTTGTTTGTTTTTCTCCGATGTACCACATATACCATGGTTGAACCTTTAGACAAAAATCTTCACCTAACAAAACTAGGAAAAAGAAGGTACAGCAACAAGCCGTGATACCTTTTTACTGGAAAAGTAGGTAAAATTTGTAGCGGAACGACATGATAGCTCTTTATCAGGCAATGAATAAATGTCTTCATAGTACATATCTAGTGTTTCAGCCAATCCAGCCTACAAAATAAGACAAGATAAATTCAGAAAGAAAAGTCATTGATCCCACAGAACAGGCAATACAAACAAAACACAATGAAGCACATCCATTAATAAGGCTTATTCAAATATTGAAGGTCATACAAGACCAGAAACCAGGGAGGGAAAAACTTGTCTAACATGGATATCCATTATGCTGTATCATTTCTATACAATTATGTTTTTCGATCTTTCAATACCTTTATGCTTCTCATTTTTCTTTTTCAATTTTAATGTTTATTTTCTTTTATTCTTACCATTAAAGAAAGAAAGAAAAGTCATGGAGAGGAAGGGAAATAATGGCTAACATGGATTCAGATTTCAAACCAAAGAAATAATGGGAAAGATTGACTAAGAAAAGGATATGAAACATTTATGGAAATAAAAAGCGAAAAAAAAAAAGAGTAAAAACCGTTTAACTCAATTGAAAAGGTTTGCTTCATTAATTTCAATAGTAAAACAATGGGCATAATTAAGTAACCGCCATCCACGGCTAAAAGTCAAAGACAAAAGAAAAGACAGTGCATCACTGAAACTAAAAGCCTAAAAGAAAGGAAAGAATAGAGTACCATTTGGGAGTGGGTCAAAAGAACTTCCCACCTATTGTGTGCAGAGCTTCTCCAGCCTTCAAATTTTATATCCTTAACTTTATCAGTATCAATTTGTAGCTTGTAAGCTGGTACATACTCACTTGTCCAAGCACAGAACTCAGGTCCACCAATTTTTTCCAACTTCGAGTGTGCGATTGGTGTCCACCAATTATATTTGGACCTCACTTGTGTTCCATTAAAGCTTTCCTTGGCTGAATTAAAATTTTCTAGCAAACTCTTGGCATTTTCTACTATTTCATCTTCAAAGAATTTGTAAATGATAACAGAAGAATCGTTGGACATAATCTTTTTTGGCTTCTCAAACCAACTGAAGACAGCACCAGAACTTCTCCTAAAAAAATCATCAAGAAAATGCTTTTCAGTGTGTTGAAGAGCAGCTACGCAAACAGCTTCTGCAAGCACAGAGATAACTTGTTCATCTGACGAGCTGATAAAGAAAGATGCAGGAACCTGCTGTTACGAAATGCATAAGAGAACTGAATCTGTCAGTATCAAGTGGCACCTGCAGGACAGACATATTAATATGATATCACACAACAGAGTGATGCAGATACCGACATTTAAAGAGAGAGAGAGAGAGAAAGGCATAAGATATAACAAAGTTGCCCAACCTCTCTTTGGTTTTCAAGATCCTCCATATTTCTTTCTGTGCCAGGCCCAAACACAACGAGTTCAAAGTTCCACAGTTTTTGCAGAACAACTTGTCTAAATGTCATAGCCAGTATGTTTTGCGATGTAGTCCCAGATAGAACTTCTTTAGCGAAAGATTTTTTCAGTCTCCTCGCTTTCTCTTTAACTTTCTTAGCAGGTAAAAACTGTTGAAAGCAACCACGTTTAATCAGAAAGACTTCACATTGAAGAAAGAATGTGGAAAGTTCATAACTTTTATTTAACGTTATCACTAATTACATAAAATAGCAACGGAATCAAATGCTGGAAAGTTAAAACAGACCAGTCGGGTAGAGATGGTGGCGTGCTCGTCCCCTGGGCCAGGGAAAACTGTCTCAACGACCATGGCACTGACGCCGGAATTGATATGTTCAGCAGCGGCTTGTCCTCCATCGGCTGCAGCTGCAGTTAAAGCTTGCTCGAAGCCGACGCCACCAACTAAGCTGAGACGAGCCAAGTCGTTCTCGAAGGTTCTCACGCAAGGGAGGGTCTTTTCATTAGAGTCCGCTATCAACTGCAGAATTTCTTCTTCTTGTTGCTGTCGCAGAGTGGATTTGGGAGAAGCGCAGAAGAGAACCGGAAAGGGATTTCTGAAATGGATTAGTGGTAATTTGGGAAATGTAAAAATTGTTGTTTTGGAGGATAGGAAATTAGATCGCGGAGATAGAAGAACAGTAGGTGATGAGAGGGAGATGGACTGAGTTGGCATTTTGATTTTGAGATTTTGATGAAAGCGGCAAGGGCTTTGAGATTTTACATAGGCGCACGTTAGCAACTGTGTAGTGCATATATATATATATATATATATATATATATATAATAATTTAAATAGTTTAATTTTTATTTTTTTTTAGTAACCAAAAGGCTTAAAGCATAAAAGCATAAAAGTTTAATTTGATTATTATCACAAAAAATTTTATTATCATTTTTTTAACTTTCTCTTACAGAAATATAATGTAATTAATTTTTTTTGGAGAATATAGTTTTATTTTAGACTTTATATTGAAATTTTGATTTTATTTATATTGAATTTATAAATTTTTTTTTTATTTTATAAAAATTCATCATTAATAAAAATAATTGGCTAAGATATGAACAAATAGGCATAATGATTGTATTATCCAATTTGGAACCAAAATAGCGATAATTAAAAAGAAAATAAAAACTTATTTTTCCAAAACAGCAAAATTTCAATATATTACCATCTCCATGTTGCTGATCTACAAGCAAGTCCCTCCCAATCTCGCATCCTTCTGTTTCTCTCTAGAAAATCAAAAGGCTAGGGTTTCAACTTTGCTCACCAACCAGAATCGGTTACAGGTCAATTAAAATTTTACTTTTCACTTAAATTTCGTAAACTTATGCTGTTCTCATCTTAATTTGCTTGAAAATTTGTGATTTTATTTGCAGATCTTAGATTATTATTTTTTTTCTTTTCTCTTCGTTTCTCGCCGATATCTGTTTATTCTATTCTGATTCATGTTGGTAATGAATTCATATTTTCGTTTTTATTTTGATATTTTTGAGATGATTGAATCATGCATCTTGTTCTTTATCAGATATAATCTTAATAAAGGTCAGGAATTTCAACTAGTTTGGCTTAATCAGATAGGGGCTTTTAATTGAGATTGTTTTGGGAGCTGATTAGGTGGAGCAATCTGGTACATGCTTCAGTAATTTCTTGTAAGCTGATAATATTGTTATTATAGGACTTGAACTATGGGAAAGAGGAAATCAAGAGCGAAGCCTCCTCCTAAGAAGAGAATGGACAAGCTTGATACTGTTTTCAGTTGCCCCTTCTGCAACCATGGAACAAGTGTTGAATGTCGAATGTAAGCATTCTTTCAAGTGAAATATTAATGTTTGTATTATGAGTTCTACATGTAAAGGAGTGCAATTAATCCAATTGAAATTTTTGAGTATTGTAATTAAATTGAGTAGGGGCGTTGTTTTTAGTGATTCATAAAGAGAACTCATTTGATATTTGCTTATTGTTTAATTTAGTCAACAACATTGTAGCAGCATCTGCCTCTCTTGCTCTACCTCTTGGTTTTTTTATTCTTTTTTTTTTTTTAAAAGAAACAGAATTCTGATAGATATTTCTAAGGATTATGGCTGCATTAATAACTTTTGGCATATTTTTGAATTCAGTGATATGAAGAATCTAATTGGTGAGGCAGCATGTGCAATATGCCAAGAAAGTTTTAGCACTACCATCACAGGTAAGTTGTAAAGCATATGTTGTTTAGAGCCCTTTAGGGCAATTTGATATTCTGATACAACAGTGGTATCTGGTAGAATATTCATGTAAGTGGTATCCGATCGAACATTCATGTGTTGTTAAGGAGCATCTTTATATGAAATGGTGGGACTTGGGAGCAAGAGGATTGGAGTTTATTTAAATCGGTGTCGTATGAAACCTGTCAATTTTTCTTTATTTGTTCATATTTTCTAGATTATAATTTATCGGAACACAATGATCTAAAGAATATGTTTACTGATTCATTTTTGTTTGCTCTTTGTACTGGCAGCTTTAACTGAACCAATAGATGTGTAAGTGGAACCCTCTGGAACTATTATCATCTCCCTGTATACCTCTCTTCTCTTTACCCTGTCATTTATCTAAATTTTGTGATTGCAGGTACAGTGAATGGATTGATGAGTGTGAACGGGTTAACACCATTGATGATGATGGTGCCTGAAGGCTAGGCCTGAAGTTTGGATTCCAGTCCCAGATACAATGTCTAGTATATTTTAGCTTTCTAAAAGTAGTTTAGTTTTGAGCTTTCTCAAGCTTGTAATATTGGTAGTCTTTGGCAGTTTGAGCAAGTGCAGATAAATAAATATGGGATTGGTAGTGTTTAGTACTGATAGAAATAGTAGTTTGTAATAGCACGTTGGCATGCGAGCTTCAATATAATTGCCCAATGGAAAGGAAGCACCTACCAATGGAGAACTGCTAATTCTAGATGCATTTTTGCATTTTGCCTTGTAATATCAATACTCAAATGCCTTTATGCTATTTAATGAATCGCTTGGCGTGGTTCTTCATCGTTATTTATTCTTTTTTCTTAAATTAATGTGAGCCGTAATGACAATGTTGCTCCTTAACCCATTGGTACTTCCAACTCTGCCAGTGCCATAACAGGGGGACCTCTCTGGGATCTAGTTCCCTTTTCCCTTAGGGGGACCCATTGGTGGCCGTGAACATTTCATATTGCAAGTAGAAGCATTTAATGGTTAGCCCATTGACAATGTCAAGATAATTTAGTCAGGGTTTTAAGATAACATAGGAAAATAGTAGGGGTGAAATTGAACATATAGATAGTGGAAGGAAAAACATTTGGACAAGAAATTACAGGCAATATTTGCTAAATTCCATATAATAATTATTTACAAATTCCTGAGAAGGTTTAACTCAGAAGCTCTGACCATCTAAGCAAATGATATTGTATACTTGGCAGAAAGAAGTTACATATAATGATTATATCTCTCATTAGCACCATGCAAAGACAGAATGGGTAACGTCTTTAAACTGAATAATACGTCAGTAAAATAATTTTACTATAATTGCATCCACAGCTTACTATTCTGGTAACACGTATTGGCTTCCAGTGTTCACCAATCATGTAAGTTAAGAAATGAACTGACTAAAAACAGCCATTTCAACTCATCTTCAGGTTAGGATATGCTCTGACAACCACCACAGTAGTAAAGGAGGCAGCATTTCCGTGTGAAAATGAACTATGCACAATTCACGACCAAAAAATGGCTTGAATTCCTGTTATTGACAACGAAAAACTGAAGATCATAGGACCAATAAGACAATGCCTCGGATAATGTAACTAAGCTTGTCCAACGTGAACCAAACATTCTTCAATCAAGTGACATAATAATCACTTAGATTCTCCACAAGATAATTGTATGGAGGACCTAGCTCATAATCAAACGTTCCATTTGTTGAGGTCACTCGATTTGGAGCTGAATAAACATCTCCAACACCAATCTTAGAATTCACTTTGGTTCTTCCCTTAACAAAGCGTTTGTTATCAGAAGGAAACTCAGCACTGAGTCTCCCCATCTGCTTTTGCAGATCGGCAACTGATTCATTTATTATTTTACCCTTGGCACCCTTCTTTCCATCAACAGCTTTCAATTCCAATCTATACAAAGCACAAGCATCACACCTACTGATCTCATACTCATAAAGATGCCACTCAAAATTATTCAGTGGTTGAGGATCCATATAATAGGATCTCTTCAGCCCTCCAAATTCATTCATCACTTGCTTCCTTGATTCATGCCAACCACGCCCACTGTAATCAGGCAATGACCTTTGCTTTCTATTGCCACTCTCAAATGCTCTACGAGGCTTATCAAAAAAGAGCCATTCCCTTATCATTTCACCCTCAAGAACCGAAAGATCAAATAGCTCTGCAATCATCAAGGAAACAGATTGAACATAAAAAATTCAGAGAGATCACATGTTGTTAGAGAACATGCCATCTCAAATATAGAGAGAGAAAAAAAAGTGACAGAGCACCCCTCCCCCCCCCCCCCCAAAAAAAAAAATGTCATACAAGAACAATTAACTTACCAGGTGCATTCCACGGAGACTTTGCAGTTGCCGCTCCCTCACATTCTGGGATACCAACATCTTTTCCTTGTGCCTTTGCACTTAGAGCAGCAAAAAGCAGACCATCTTTTAGGCCAATGCCCCCAGGTCGAAGAACTGGACCCATTCCAGGTGGGCCTTCATTCAATGCTAGAGCATGGTGAAAACTACTGCAATAGTCCTGACACCAGTCCAACCCTCCTTGAGCAGGTCTCGGACAATCCCAAAGTGCGCATTTTGGGCCCAAGAAAGCAGCGGGCGGAGGGCAAATACTGGGGATATAGCTAGAAACATTAGGTATACCATCCTCTCCACACAAATCTGTGCTATGAAAACCAGCATAGAAGTTCGACTCAAAATTTTGAGACAAATCATACTGATGGTAGTCCAACTGAGCAGCTCCTTCTAAGTTGTTAAGTGCCATGCTGTGGGCTCCTGAAGGAGAGTCTTTACATTGATCAACAAATGAGAAGTTGTGCTCCTGTTGCACCTGATTCATACCATATCCCTAACATATGTTAAAGCCAGAATCACCAGTAAGCATCATTTCAGTTCTAATGACATGCCAACGTGAATAAAATTACAAACATTAAGAAAATATATCCACATTCTCAAACATGATAAATAAAAATTCTCAAGGCCAAGTAAACTGATAAATGAAAGAACTAATATCAAAAGACATACAGAATATTACTCAAAATTTCGGACATTTCAATCACTAGGAAAGCAAGACATGTCAACTGAAATGCTATGAAACATAAGCATTAAGTCACAGCTTAAGCATATTATGGTTGATTAAAAATCTTAAAGTGACTGAAGCAAATATTCTGGAATTATGTAAACAATCAACTTTATGCAGAGTATAAGAAAAAAAAACTTCAGGTCCAAGCCTATATAGCAATTTCTTAAGATGACAATTTATTTCAAGCTACAACGAAGTGTTAAGCACTGACACCGAAAAATCAGCCCTACTCTAACTAGAAATACAATGCAAACTGGATGGAACAAGGATGAAGAATAGAACGTTAGGCCACCCAGAACTTTTAGAGAATCTCAACTGGTTCTATCAACCATCCACCATATCCCCAACAAGTGGAAATAGCTAAATAGGTTTATATAGTTCTATTTTGGAGCAATCGCTATCACCAATGTTCTGTACCTACACCATCTAAATACTTCCCAAACCATTAGACTTTTACTGACAATAACGATTAGTTGGAGCAATCAAGCATTGGTAATAGTGGGGAATGGCTTCAGTCATCCGTCACAGAGCAAAAATGTAATATCCATGCGGGGAATGGCTTCAGTCATCCGTCACAGAGAAAAAATGTATTATCCATGCAGTAGGCCCTGTGGCACTTCTCAACTATCCAGCAACTTCCATTCATAACTGAGCAACAAGTTCAGTATTTTCAGGTTCCTATATTTAGCACAAATTTTTTACCCCAAGCTCAAACTAAAGATGTTTTATAGACAGAGCGACTTAAACTCAATCCTCTCTTCTCCTGCCATTTCTTTATTTAAATCACTAACATGCCAAAGTTCAACAGGTTCACCTCATCCAGTGGTCTCCTCTACTATCAGCGAGGAAGCAAGGAATCCATATTAACAAAATTAGTATGAAACAGAAAACAAAGTACAGCACATAACCACATCTTGACATCTAATATCAGAGGAATAGACTGTGACCTTCCTGCTCCAATGCATCATAAAGAAAAAACAATGAAACACAAGAAACCTACATAAATCCCAAAAAAGAAACAAGACTAAAAGACCCACCTCGTGAAATATCACACTATCTCCAACTTGCAAACTTTGATCATTTGGCTCAGGCTTTGGTGCAGCTAATGCACTAGTAGCATCATCTTCCTCCTCACAAAGCTGCAACAACCTGCATATATCTGATGAGAATGACCCAAGACTTCCACCCTACAATTGCACAAAGATTACAGTTGAAATGCTAACTCTTAATAAAACCATATGTCACAAACTTATGCATTCTAATTACAACACGAACACAGCCTATAAATATATTTTCACATACACACATTATACATGTAAAGTTACAGTAATATACATGTGCTCAAAATGGGATTAAAATATTCGATGCTAACTTGTTGCAAAGAAGTAGCTGGAGAGGGCTCATTGAGCTCTGCTTTCCATTCTCGAAGCATCTGGTGAACTTGCTCCTCCAGGACAGCCACATCAATACTGCGGCTCTCTTTCCTTGCAAACTGCAGATCCATGAACATGCCCTGCAGATCATCCACTCGGTTCTTTGCCTTGTCCTTGAAGAG
Source organism: Jatropha podagrica (assembly GCA_947857235.1). Lineage (NCBI taxonomy): Eukaryota > Viridiplantae > Streptophyta > Magnoliopsida > Malpighiales > Euphorbiaceae > Jatropha > Jatropha podagrica. The sequence continues at coordinate 8,361 of CANUEP010276493.1, read as the reverse complement.
CTTATGAGACACTGACTTGCAATTGATCTTTGAACCTTTCCCCATTTCAACAACAAACCTCCCTTTTAGCCCTCTATAAACACTGCAAATATAGAACCAAATTTCAGTACAATTACCAAATAAAAAAGAGCTGAAACACAAGTGTAAAAATTTAACGAATGAAAGATGAATCGAATAGATGAAAGAATCAGCACAATAGACCTTCAGAAAGAAAAATCAAATGTCTATGAAACCTTAAAAGAAGCATAGGAACTTAACAGAACAACTGAAACTAAGAAAAATATAGTACAACAACACGAATTTTTCAACAGTTCAACTTAAAAATAATCAATTAAAGATATTCAACAACAAATCAATAAATCAGTACAACTCATATATAATCACTCAAAATTACTTTTTTTTTTCTTCCGAAAATAATCACTCAAAATTACATAAACAAACACAATTGAAAAATCCGAAATTGAGATTCAAAAAAAAAAAAAAAAATCCACCAGATAGCGATGCTAAATTTTTACCTAATCTAGTCTAAGATAACTTGGGCATCCTTAAAAAAAATTAAAAAAATAAAAATAAAAAAGACTCGACTTAAGAACTTACAGAGGTTTTCTACTTTCAATCTCAAGCTCCAGATAGAGAGATAGAGCGAGGGAAAGTGCGGCGAGACTGCAAGTAGCGAAAGAAAGTAAATATTCGAGAACCAAAAAGCAGAGATGCCTGTTACCTCTCAAAGCTTTTCTTTTCTTTTCTTTTCATTTTTTTTTTTTAAATTTCTAATTTCCTAACAGTACTTTCCTTTTGGTAAAAAGAAAAATCGAGGAAAAAAAAATTGAGAGACAGAAACTGTATTATTACGGTTCAGGACGTCGGGCGTTCTATTATACCGAGAAAGTCTTTTTGTTTTGTTTTTTTTTTTTTCCTTTTTAAAATTTTTTTCATAAATTCTTTAAATTCCTTCTCTCTCCTCCGCTGTGCCGCTCTCCCAGCGAAAGTAATTGTGTTTCTGTACGCGGCAAAAGCTAATAGGTAGATATTGTAGTGGGGATATTTTGTTTTTCCATTTGCCCTCTTTTCGTATATCTTACTTACAGTCAATCTTTATTCCGTATTTTGTCGATTAGGCCCGAAGTTGCCACCAAGCCCAAGCAGCAAGATGCACACCTGTTTAACGTGACTGTTTTCCTTTTTTTTTTTTTTCTTTTTTTTTTCTTTTGCCCCTTTTTTAAGATTTTGTTCTTTTCACATTTAAGTAAATGGGAGCAAATAGTTCGATTTATATTTGATTCGTGCAATGAAAAACAACGAGAAATTTTTCAGTCCCTCTTCAAAAATACTTCCTATGTTTCACTGAAGGTGACAATTTAAATTATTTTCTTTTGGTCGTATTTTCATTTGATATTTTTAAAAAATTACTTATAAAACTAATGAGAATTTAAGTTTTATGTATTAATGTACTCCTCCTGTCTCATAAAAGTGAGTTTCTATTGGGTATTTTCCAGCATCCTATTGAAATTATTAAAATTTCAATTTATAAATAAAAAAAGTTTTCTTTAATTTTTTCTTTTTCCTCATTTTCTGGTTATTTCTTTTTTTTTTTAACATGGTATGTACAACTTTGGCCAATCCACTACGTGTTTACCACAAACGTTCACAGAAAAATAAAATAATCAATAAAATGAGGGGAAGAAGAAATAACCATACCATTCCTCAACAAGTCCCTGTCCAAGAATTGCCCAAGAAATGGTTGGGCCTTGCGTGAGATGATTTTCTAAACATCCTATTGAGGACATAACAATACACATCCACAATTGATAGGCACAAAATTCAACATTGACAAATTTGACAAGCCAAACTTTATTAGTCAATTATACCACAAACACAAAGTCACAAGCCAACCACCACAGCCCTGGGATTATTTATTTATTTACAAAGAAAATCTTGATTTTAATTTTTGAGATAATGAGAAGGAGAGAACAGTAGACTAAGAAAGGCATAAAGGGCAAGTCTCCACTATCACCCATGAGATTCCTATCTTAATGCCTGTGAGAACTTTGGGTAGGTGCTAACACAGTTTCACACTACTGTGTAATCGACTATTGTAGACAACCAGCATCTTATATGGCTTAGGTCGGTCCAATGCTTGAACATAGCTTAATCCAAAATTAAATTATAAGAAATGAATTGAAGAGCATACAGTCTCCAACTTGATCAGTGATTTAGGGTTTAATTAAAGATGGAGCATATAGATAATCACAAGTTAAAGTGATCTACATACGTGTATCACTTAGAAATGGTTAGATTTAGCCAAACCCTAAAAAGAAAAGTAGAACAGATTTCTGTCTTATAACAAAAGAAAGGAAAAAGGATGGATTTATAAACAAAAAGAGCCTTTAATCCTGTTTTATCCTAAAAAATCCAGACAAGATGACAATCATTTCTGCTATAAAGTCCTGAAGTGTCCCTTTAGCTCATAGGCGTAAACTTTTAATCAGCGGGAAAAAAAGAGAAGAAAAATAGGTCAATATTGAGTAAAAGAAAATTGTGTTCTTGCATTTTGTCACATGCTAGATTCACTAAATTTGTCATCCTAAAAGAGAACTTTCAGCACAAACGTCCAAAGCCCACAAAAAAGTATTAGAATTAATTCTTCTTCATCCAATTGGAATATCAAGGTTCAAATCCAACCTACACAGAAGAGGTGTTTCTGTTGTAATGTATTTACTCCTAACCCAAACAACAAATTTGGCAAAAGAGTTTGAAACGAGATTCAATAATAAAATAAGCAAATTCATAAAGCTATTCCATAAAATGAAACTTGAGATGAGCGTGCATGTTTGTTTGTATAAGCATGCATATCTGAGAGAGACAAAAGATCAAGAGACAGCGCAGATAAAAAGGGAAAGTACAATGATCAAGAAAAATGAGTTCACATGAAGAAAGTCAGATTTTATCGTCAGATAACAGCCTAGAAAGATTTTATACATGTGAAGCACTGCACATTTCAACAATTAATTTTCCATCAGGATGACAATACTTGGCATTAACCTTTTTCTTTCATAATTAGAATGCATACCTCAATCAATGATCATCTATACATGACTTCTTTCATCTTAATCCTACAAACAAAACGTTAGTTGAATAATAAATTTTATGAATATAGCTGTTGAAGCCAGAATTCAATCTGAGAATGAACTCAAAAAGAATCCAAGGAAAGAAAAACTTCATATTTGGTGAAATGGAGCTCTTTGATGAATAATAAATTTTATTGTGTTTCTATTGTTGAATTGCATGGCTATGCTATGATGGTTTGTCCACCTTTCCTGCTTCTGCGGTAGCATGTTTGAAGTTGAAAACACCACCAAGACCTCGTCCCTTGGCAAGCCGCTCAATTTCTTCAAGTTTGTGTCTGAGAGTTTCAACTTCTTTTTCTAGTTTTTCATCTCTTTGCCTCATTTCCTAAAAACAAGTGATTTATGGGATCAATTGGGAATATTTAATAATGAATAGTAAATAACTTATAAATATGCAAAGAGTGGTAGTTATTCAAGGTGTAATTCGGACCAACAAGCCTCACCATGAAAGAAAAAAAGTCATCAAAACAATTTCTACATCACCACAAAGCCACTTTCTTTTTTCATTAACAGTTAAGTAAACATATATTCATTTTGAAAAAAAGGGAAAGAAAATGATGCAACTCTTGTATCTATTAAGACACAGGAACAGTTAAAAAAGAAGGCAGAATGGACAGAGGTAAAAGTGCCCAGCAACCACTTTTTCTGCATTGGGGTGAGATATAGCCATGTCAGGCGTAGAGCAAGAAACAAAAAAAAAAAAAGGTTATACCTAAGTTATTAAATTCATGATTACATTAGTTGACAGTGGTAAAGTTCCCTTTCATACATTGATAACCGAAGTGACTTTCACAGAACTCATTACTCATTATTGCTCTATAAAGGTGCCAGCGCAGTTACCACCAAGCACAACTTAATAGAATGAGAAGTGAGGAAACAAAAACATTTTGTACTGGTGATCTCTCGTCATTTTGAAGATATAACTGCACCAAGTCCAAGTCATTTCATAGATTGAAATGTGAAGAAATAGAATTATGCATGCTCCTGAATTCCGACGTGTCATCTTAGGGGTTAAAAGAAAAACCAATAAAAGACCTTGCAACAGCATGGAAACATAAAGCGACAAGACCTGCAGCTTAGCCCCCCTTCTTTTATATCATTAGTAATACAATTCTAAATCAAAAACATTTTATTTACAGGACCTGTTTCTAGCACAGATCCATATATCCCCCTAGTTTGCTTTCATTTTCTGCAGATGGCTAAGAATCTACAGTCTTTACCATGAACCCAAAATTGTTCACAGCAGGTGTAACTTTTCCTTCAGGGCATTGATTCCTTTTGGACTCAAATTGCCATCAAATCCCATCTTGTAATTCAGTACAATGAAATAATCCTTGTATAGTTCGAATAACACTTTTTGGCCCTCATAACTATAGTTAACTGAAATGATCTGAAGCTAAAAGTGATAATGGGAAGGGGGGACTCTATCCTTCACAGAAGTTATAAACGATGACATAGAAAATAACTATTACTTAGTATCTCAAATTACAGTTCAAGAAGCCTGTCAAACTACCACCATATGAACATGTGCCCAAGCTAAAAAAGAAAAATATAGACACAACTATCACGGACATAAAGGACACATCAACCATTTAGCATGTCAATGCTTCCTTACGGACGCATTTAAAGTTAGTAACAAGAAAGAAATTGCCATGTTACCTCCAATTCACGTCGACGCATTTCCTCCTTTCTGGCTTCTGATTTAGCACTTCTTTGCACCTCAAAGATCACAACAGCTCCTGCCACCTATACATGTAGAAGAAAGAGGCACTTCAGTCACTGTAGAACAGATTTCTTTGAGTATAGTTAACAGGAATAAACATGTTTACTCTGCACTTTCTTGTTCATGTTTGAAACGCATAAAGCATATAGATGATGTTTCAAACTCATTGTTGCATATATCCCACCTATAAAAGGCACTAATATTGTGCAATAGCTGTCATCGCAAGTTGTAACCAGTCAACAGTACTACTGCGTTTCATTTGTGCTTTTGTTGTGTTTCATTATCATCATCTTACCGATGTTAGACCATGGAAATTTCAGCTTAAACAAAGAGTATACTTTTTGATATACTATGCCTTTGTAATCTCTTTTTCTTTTCCCTACGAAGGTATTCACATTCTATTTAGTAAAAATGGTGAGCTCCAATTTATACAATGTACTTCTGGATTTGGAACCTCAGGAATCCATGTTGCGAGCTGATTCTATAGCTCAAAACTTCACGAATTGCTGTAGAAAAAGTATGTCCTTATTGGTCCAACTGTGAAAAAATAAATAAAAAAGGTTCGAGATAGAAAACTTAAATAAAAAAAATAAGGGAAAGCTATTTTGGGATTTATCCTATAGATCAATTAAACACAAGGTGCAATTAACAATTTTCTGGTCTAACTGAATGATACCAGAAAAAGTAGCTTTCGCGCCTTCCTGCCTGCTGAAATTGATTAAATGATCGTGACGTGACAGCTATTCAAATCCTATTCAGTCTATAGGCTCACCTACTATAGAATATTTTGGGCTCCAAGCCATACATCAGCCTTTCACCACAAATGACAATATGAAGTCTAATTCAAATTCATCCACACTAAGGCTAAACAATGTTATGAGGAACGGAGCCCTTTGAAGAGTAATTGAATGTCGCAATCTATAATCAGTTATATTTTTGCTTCTTATTAATTTCTTATATTCTAAAATTCCACAGGTTTACTTATTTATTACTTAAAGATACTTTAATTTTGCATAAGCTAACACTAGTTTACTCTAGTACAATGTTCAATGCTCCAATTTTACTTTAGCAGCCTCGCGTTTCTTCATGCAACTAGATTGGGCAGAGGAACGGAAATGCGCACATTTATCGCCTATATCAACACAGAAATGCAGAGAGGCACACAGAAAAAGCACTGAAAGAACACAAGTTATGCAGGCACAAATTCCATAATAAAAAAGGCAAGCAAATAGCTTCCTACCGCTCATCATAAAGTCGGTCAAATCAAATAAAAAAATTGAATTACCGTGAAAACAAAGAGTTCTCCAATGAGATCAACAGCAGCCTGGACGGCTTTCTCTTCATTCAAAGGGCGTATTTCCACATCCGTTGCATGACTATAGATTCGCCTTTGCATTGTCGTCGTTAATCTGTGGTTTGCCTGATTCCAAAAATCAAAGCATTACTGGTGATTAGAGATTAACCTTTTATTTTTTAAATTAGCTCACGAATTGAACTGGCAAAATGTGATCAAATGGAAATGTAAATCTAACTACCTGAGCGAAATTGACGATGAACTGACGGAACTTAGGGTGATAAGCGGCCTGTTGCTTGAGCTTACTAGCGAGTGGTTTGCTTAGCGTTTTAACGGCTAATGTTCCGAGCTTCAACAGCGGAAGCACCATAATAACCTTTTTCCTGAAGAATTTGAGATCTGATTCTACGATTTCAGGTAGTGACTGAAGCGAACAACAAATCGGCCTTGACAATGGATCGCATGAAATTAACAGTTATAATGGCGTGTTTTGAAGAATATGTTCCTTGATGAATAAGAAAAAATGGCTGCTAATACCCCTAAGAGCAAAAGTCCGGTCTGCGTGAAATTTTCTATCTCTCTCTTTTTTGGTCAACAATAAATAAGAATGGTTAGTTGTTCATCGTTGATAATCTGAATATTATTTGCAACTCTTAACTTAACAACCATCGGCTCAGAGATTTCTAATATTCTTTGCAACTTGTTTTTATAGAATAATGTAAAATAAAAAAATTATTCATATTAGACGTTTTTTTTAATTCATTTTAGGCTTTTAAAAGACCGAAATAATACAATAATACTGCGGGATATACAATAGAAAATAGTCCTCTCTTGATTTATCATACTGATGAAAACAACTGTTCAAACTCAAGACTTCTAAACCTCTCACTCTTTACATAAGTAATAAAATTTAAATTTAAAATCTCTTATTCTTTATATAAATAACAAAACTAATTAGAAGACGTTTGATTTACAGATATTTCTTCTTCAATTATGTTCCTTTCCGAACAAAGCATTAATTATGATACTATTGATTAATTAACTCAATGACTACAAATGTCAATATTCAAAGAAAATACAAAAGGGAAGGCAGAAAGAATACGCCAGTCCAGTCCAGCCCAGCCCAGCCCGATACTTGTCTGCTACTATTTCGGACGTCTAACAATTTTTAGGACCAAGAGAAACGGTTATGGGTTATGATGGCAATGTAAACTCGATTTTAATAATAACAAAACAAAGCGCCCATTAAAAATCTTGTAGCCTGTGAGCTTCTAATGGGCTTTCTCCGCAATAGGCTCCATATAATGCTGAATTTTCATTTCCCGCTTTAGCAGCGCTCAAAATGTAATGCAAATTTGTAATCCGTCATGTCATCGATCCGCAACAATGTACTCAAATTCAATCATGACCGTCCATAGTAACAAAGGAACCGCCATAATCCATGATTTCCCGCGCCACTATTTTTGAAACACCGCGAATCTACGTTGCCATGTCATCGATCCACCTTGGAATCAATACCCACCGTAGATAACCCCAAATGATCCAGTGGTCACGAAATGCCCTGTCCTTGGTATAAATTGAACCCAATTCCTACCGTTGAATCTCATCGCATCAATTGCAAATCCAAGTTCTAAGTATCAATCCATATTCCTTCCTTCCCTTCTAAGAGATTTGATTACCATGGCCCGAACTAAGCAAACGGCTCGAAAGTCCACTGGAGGAAAAGCACCAAGAAAGCAGCTTGCAACCAAAGCAGCCAGAAAGTCTGCCCCAGCGACGGGCGGGGTCAAGAAACCGCACAGGTTCAGACCCGGAACCGTCGCACTTCGTGAGATCCGAAAATACCAGAAGAGTACTGAGCTTCTGATCAGAAAGCTTCCCTTCCAGCGTTTGGTTCGCGAAATCGCTCAAGACTTCAAGACCGATCTGAGATTCCAGAGCTCAGCCGTGGCGGCTCTTCAAGAGGCTGCGGAGGCTTACCTTGTTGGACTTTTTGAGGATACGAATCTTTGTGCTATTCATGCCAAGAGAGTTACTATTATGCCAAAGGACATTCAGCTTGCGAGGAGAATTAGAGGCGAGCGTGCCTGAGGTTGGTGACTGTGTAGTATTGTCTATTGACTACAGGCTTTATTTTAAGTTTAGTTCGTACTTTAGGCTTATGGCTTTTTTTTTTTTTTTTTTTTTTTTTTGTGAATGAAATCTGAAAATTTCTG